>CM034152.1:472965915-472970915 GCA_019776745.2 Taxus chinensis
TATTGAAATATAAAAAAGGAAGAAAAAGTAATATGCAGAATATTCACACTATTTATTTGAAGAGTGGAGCTTCTATCTCGTTTAATATAATTTTGAAAATGGAATGGAAATGATAAGTTAATAAAAAGTGAGAGAATGGGAAGTAAGGAGATTGGAAGGAAGGGAAATAAGATTGCACTTTCATACAAGCACAAAAAGTGATCTCAAATTACTCTTGCATGTCACATAAAAATGAAAAAATACCATATCATATAATTATAAAGTAAACATCCACAAATCATATTATTCTATAGAAAATAAATATTATTAAAATAAATAACGATGCAAAGTCCAATATATCTTCAAGATAAAATGAACTCAAATTTTCATATAAATTTTGTTATGGAGTGTACAATCATGAATATAGAATGGAGATAAAAAAATGGGGAGAGATAAGTTCTCTTGAGTATTATTTTCTTCTCATAATTTTCAAACCTTTCACAAGGAGAAAGACTATATATATTTCTACCTTTATATATTCCCCCTTATGAATATGAGATGGATATATGTCTTTTTGTCTTCCAATACATTGACTCTCCATTCAACACTTGTCAAATAAGTCTAGAAGAGATTGTCATGAGAGTTGCAAAACAATTTATCAAAGAGAAGGATCTTCTAGTAATTGATGGCCATTACTCTAAGGTCTTGATTAATAATTCCCCATAGTGAATCATCTTTTCCCACAGTTTCAATTTATCTTAACAAGTTATTTTGAGAATCTATTAGTAGATCATATGATTCCTGGCTTGTTTCAATGAATTTGATACCATTGATTAGCAGTTGCTAGACCCAAATCTCAGTGGCCTTACCCTAGTTATTTTTCTTATGGAGTTATGAGATATATTTAGGATCTATCTCCTTTACCAAATTTGAAGCAGGGAGAGATGATAGTAAGGTAAGGTCTTGAGAGAGAGAGACAGAGAGAGAGAGAGAGAGAGAAAATTTGACATATGTTGATAGAGTGAGAACCTATTCCTCAATATATTCTTTTTTTTCTTTCCCTTTTCTACTCTCTCAATTATTATAGAGGCCATCTCTTTGAAATCATACATCTCTCCCTCACACATAGATTTTTCCAATGAAACTTTAGTCAACTTGTAGTCGGTCAAGGTTATTTCAGCTTCACTTTTGTCTAAAGTAGGTTTAGAAATTCTAAAAAATTGAATACAAGAAGGGTGTGTAACTAGATGGGTGGTGGTATTATCTTTCTTTGGTGTAGGAGAAAGAGTGTTTTGGAGTAAAAAAACAACATCATAATCATGTGATATGAATTTAGGATATTTTTTTGCTTATTGATAGGGGTTGGACACAAATAAAGGAAGAGTCACTGAAAAACCATGTCAAGTTGGGTTAATGTGGGAAACTAAAAGTGACATGAGATGAGGGATCCATAGTTTGTATGAGTGAAGCTTCAATAGGAACATATTTCTCACTTGTATCAAGAGCGGAAGTAAAGATTCCTAATGCATAATTTATATCTCGTCTCACTTTCTCCACCAATCCTACTTGAACGAAACTCCTTTGTAATATATTCTTATATCACTACATCAATTCTACGAAGCCTCACATAAACATTGGTGATTGAACATTGGAAACTTGAGGAAGAAAGTAAGTTTTTGTTCAACTTGGTAAGTTCTCTTATGTGTGGATTTGATTACAGTCAACTTCCTATGAAACCATCTTTTTGTCCTTGTGATTATAGGAGTTGTCAAATCATAAATATTATCCCTCTCCTTTTATAGCTAGTCAATAATGGGAAGAGAGGCATGTTGAATACTATTTTCATATTGTATCTCATATAAATTATTTTCATCATCTATCAATCCTTGATGGATTTGGTCAAGTTTGAAGGCTTGAATCTAGTTGAGAGACATTCTCATAAATGCTTTTTTTTTTCTGAATTCAAACACATTATCACAATCTTCACATAAATCCTCAATAGCAGTAATATGATAATAGATTGAAGGGATTATAAGATTGGTGTTGATGAAATTCTCATTGTCAAAAGAATTCCTCTTATGATATGGATGTATATATAGAGTGATGGTTCTTTCAACATTTTGGGCATCCTTTTAGGATCTGCACAAGTAATGGTCTAAAGCAATAGGAAAATTGATGTCATGTACATTTCTATCCCTACACACTCTGTAAATCGCAACCAATTCCTTCATATCTCAATCAGAATGAGCTTGTCATTAAAAAATATAGGAATCTTGTAAGGAATGCATTCAAACTTGTTATCCTAAGGTATGCAAATCTCTAAAATTAGATGAATAAACTTCTTTATGTTTTGATCAAATTTTTATCTTCTTTGCAGATTCTTTCTATGAAATATCCTTCTATCACCCTCATAATCAACATGAAAAAGTCATCATTGACCCTTTAAAAATGGATTTTTCTACTCTCATATGTGATTTAGGTGTAACATTCACATATATGTTTTGAAATATATTTCCTCCTAAAAATGCCAATCCAAAAACTATATGTGGAAATGGAATACATCAGGTATGAATTCATGTAAAATTACTTGGTAGTGTTTAATTAAATGAGTTATTTTGATAGGTTCACAGTGATGATTTCTCCCTGATTAATTTCCTATTTTCTAGCACAAATGTTGCTGATGAGAGAACACATCCAATTAAGATATTATTTGGTAGCAGGAAGTCCCATAACCCTATTTAGTAGAGTGGCTATGTTTGATATTTCTTCCATAAAATTTGACATGAACAAACCCTTGGGAAGCTTGGAAGAACCATTCTTTTTCCTATTTATCAAGGACTCGGCTATCATGGTTAAATACTTCTAAGGATTAAATTCGTCTCGAGCTATGTCTAGAATTATTATTTTTTCATTCTCTAAAATCTCAATTCCAAGACTAGTGTTGACCTGATGGGCATCTAATTGAGTAATTACCTTCCCAAGGGGGTCCTTAAATTATTTGGTATTTAGGTCAAAGCATCGAGAAAATGCCAAAATCATGTCTAAAAATTGAATTGAATTTGGTAATCTTACGGAGCCAGACACCAACTAAATATTTGTTTAGCCAACAATGTCCATTTGTCATATTTCATTAACTCTACGAACTCTATCAAATCCATGTGTTTAACATTATTGTTACTGATTTTATGGATATCAGTCTATAATGAAGAAAAAATCTCATACCATGCATATTGGAACTTCATGTAGGTAAATGATCAATTGAAATTCGTAATTTAGATGGAGGGGGAGAGAAAATTGAGAGTTAATGTGTGAATGAGGGAGAATAGAGAGGAATGGTGGATAGATAATAACGTCTATAAGAATTAAGATCAAACTAGTGAAACTGAAGCTCTGGTAGGGAAAATTTGAATGGAAATTTCAAATTTTCAAGGATCATAGGTGAATTGTTTGCGGAGAGAAAAATAATGGATAAGGTATGTGAGAATGATAGGGTAGGAGGAACTATGGAAATATATTTTTAAACTAATTTAAAATGAATTACAACTTGGTTTTTATAATTCCCCAAAATCCTATGTCACCCCAAGCCATCACCCATGGAAATCCTTCTAAAATTTGGCATATTTTTTTTTGAATGTGACCCCATTGCAGAATTGAGGAATTGTGGGAACATTTCCTCATGTTCCATTTGTGTGTACCATGGGTGATGATATGAATCTTGGTCTCAATCTTTACCCAAATCACCTCATCATGGAACTAAAGGAATGGAGGATCCATTCCTTGTGTTCTTCTTAGGAGTGACTTAGGCAATTTCACTTCCCAAATCTCTTTTAATCGCTCAAATCCCCTAGTCATAGAATTGGAGTAGCTGAGGATGGTTCCCTTTTTTCCATCAAGCTCACTATGAGTGACTCCAAAGTATAAAATGTGCCCAAGGACCCGAAATCACCTTATCATGAAATGGAGGAACCTTAGGAACAATTTATCTTTTTCCTCCGAAGACTTATATTTCCAATCAAGGCCCAAGAAGCTTCAAAATTGACTAAGGAAAAAAATATGTTTTTTCCAAGGGAACTTTAGACACTTGATGATGTAAAAAATTGAAATTTTAGGCAAAAAAATTGGAGGGACAACAACAATGGAACACCATCAAAAATTTCTTCATTTTTTTCAAAGAATATTTATCAAGCTTGAAAACTTAATCACTCCTAATCATTATGAATTCCAACTACATAGAGACTACAACCTCCTTCCAAAACATGATGTGACTCACTCCTAAAAAAATTTAATTATATTTTTTGCATGCTCCTAGCAAGTATTAGCTTGCAAGATACTCTTGAATCTATGAGGAATTTTTAACTTTTTGTTGAGAGATAACTTTCTAATCCTTTATGCACTACTACACATTGTGCAAAAAACATCAGAATGTGTGTCATATTTGAATTGATTTGTGTTTCAAAATTTTTCAATGTTGTTTCTGAAACACATGTATGATGCAAATAGTGTGGCACATATGTGGTGCAAACGTGATACTATTATCATCACAGTTGCGCCACATTATTGTAACTATCATCCCTAACTTCAAAAATAAAAAGATTGGGCCCATCTGTGTCTTTTTTATTATTTTTACGTACATGTGCTTTGTCAAAATGTCCAAAATAAATAGTGCGCTACAAACATGTTAGGGGTTAAATGCATAGGAGGGAAGGAAAAAGGAAAAAAAGTGTGGAAGAAGAAAATGGAGGAATAAGGGTATGGAGAAAACAACTATAGATAGCCTTTGAAGAGGAGGAAGAACATAACAAACACAAGAGAAGAGAACATTTTTGTAATAACGAGGTAGAAGAGGAGGAATAATAAAAGAAGAAAGAAGAAAGTTACGTATATAGTTTTTATGATTTTTTATACATAATTCATAGATTTATTTTATAGCCAAAAATATAAATTTTACTAAAAAAGAAAACCATAGAAATAAAAAACAACAAACTCTAGCCCATAATATAATACTTTTTTCCCAAAAACAA
>CM034152.1:472975915-473142238 GCA_019776745.2 Taxus chinensis
TCACATCACTCTCCTTTTTTCATCTACACACTTCTTATAATTTGTGATACTCTCTTCCAACTATTTCCCCACTTGCTAATGTAATGTATATGTTAGTGAATTCTTCTGCTTCAACAATCCTCCAATCCACATCAACAACATCTTGCACATTTACAAAATATTTAGGGATATGGTCATATAATTATGGAATGGCAATCTTTAATTGCTTCTATTAACTAAATCAATGTAAGAAAATTCATCATGCTCTAAGGCCGAGTCCCAAAATCCCAACTTCTCTCCCAAGAAACATCACAACAAATTACCAACAAATGATACTCTAAAATAAATTGTATCTTGGTATTCAGCTTCTTCCATAATGTCCTCTAGAAATGTCCAACAAATTTTGTGTTGTAATTAGATACATTCGTAAGCAACCCATGCAATCTCACAATTTCCTTGAAAAGAAAATTCACTACATGCATAACATCATTAGTCTTCTTGCATGTAACAAAACTAGCCATTTTGGAGAATCTATTTGCAATTAAAAAAATATAATCATATCGGTGTTTTAAGAAATCATAACACAAAGTCCATGTTGATATGTTCTCATGGTCCTTTTGCAAAAGGAAGTTGTTGATAAAACCTTGCATTCTAACTCTTCCCCTTTTCCAATTAGAAAATGTTACATTCTTGTGCAAATTTCTTCACACCAAATACAGTCTTAGCCAAAATAAACCTTCACCCAACTGCACCAATGTCTTATCAAGAAGAAAATGACTAGCTAGTTGTCCACTATGCATCTCCTAAATCAAATCCACTCTCATAGGTTCTCACAGTATACACAAATGTTTCACTCGATGCATCAAGCCTTCTTGTATGAAATACTCTAACCATTGTGTTCAATCTATCCTTGTGGGATTTTATATGTTTTTCATGTAACTTTGAAATCAGCATCTCCCTCATATAGTTCCTTCATGGAATCAAATCCCACTACGTCTACTCACATCTCATTGCACAAAATACACATACTTCAAGAATTTGCAACTCTATTAAAATTTCTACCTAAATGCTTCAACACAAAGGAACAAATTTACAAGAATTCAACCCACTTCATTTCTCTCTGATTTAACTTTCCTTGACTATTGATGAATTGTAGTGCTTGATTTTTTCCCAACACACACTCCTTGGGCAACAAATAATGCATCCTCTCTTTTAGAGTATGCACGATGGCATAGAACTTCATGTCTCTGATTTAACTTACCTTTACTATTGGTGAATTGCAATGCTTGATGATATGTTCTTAACACAAATGTTTAACACAACAAATATCACCTCTTTGCACTGTGGCATAAAAATATTGATAATGAATAATATAGCTCTACTTGGTTTCATTCAATTTCTCACTAAATTAATTAACAGGATTACCTTCCCAACTCAAAGAACCTCCTATCGCAAGTCCATTAACATCACAATCAACCTAGAACACCCTGTTAAATATAGACAATGCTAAAATTTGTTGCTCAGACACCTTTTTCGAACTCTGGATGTTGTGTTTTGTTTATGTTGTCCATGTGAGCTCTTTTCTATCTCCCCTCATGATCTTTGTGATAGGTGTAGATATCCTATGAATTATATGATGAAATTCCAATACAAATTTTCCAATCCATGGAAGATGCTAGCCTCAAACATGTTTTTAAGTGTAGGACACTGTACAATAACATTCACTGTCTTTGGATCCATTCATAATCCACCCTAGAAAATCCAAAAACCCAAGTATACTAACTCATCCTTCACAAACTTGTATTTATTTAAGTTAATTAACAAGTCCTCTTATTGCAGTCTTGGTGTCCCCAGATTTCACCCTGAAATTTGGGACCACCCATTTAAAAGCAAATCATTCTTTTAAAATAACAAGTCTTTTTGTGTTTTTATTGCCAGAAGATGTTTGCATTATGATAGGTTATTCCTAGTGTATCATATGAGCCAATTTCGACAAATACCTAGATGCCCAAACTCATTTTATCCCTCCACCAAGTTTTGTCTGCGGGAAATTTTTATCTAATTATTTATTGAATAAATAATGCCCCGTTTGAAGTAAATTGTGCTCCGGTTGAATCCTGTTGAAGTTATAAATGTCAGTATTCACTCATCTCATTAGGGTTTTCACTAGGAATTGTCTGCAACTTCTGGCAATGTTTTCCGCTTTTATTTATTTCTTTTGTGTTTTTCTCCGGTTGTCCCTACAGTTTCTCTGTGAAATTCCCCTAGGTCAATTCTTTCGCCAGTATAGTCTGTCTAATTGCCCAAAGCATCTGGAGATCATCTACTGACACATCACCAGAAGGAATCGGCCTCAAAATGCAGGCTTCTAATAAAAAATGACGAAGTCATGCACAAAAAGCCTCTCCTAGGCAAGTCACACTTTTTGAGAATGAATAGGTTTAAGCTACAGTGGGATTTTTTGTAGCCGCAAGCAGGTGGGAATTTATTACCTGCCTTACATGGTGAAAATTCTCATGAAGTCAAAGTCACTTAAGCTGCGATGAGAAAATTAGAGGCAGCAGACAAACAAGAATTTTTTATCTGCCTTGCAGGGTAAAAATTCCCATAATAATAAAAAAGAAAAATCACTTCAAGCACCGATGAAAATTTTTTGCCTACCTAGCAGACTAACTTTTCCCATCAAAAGGTTTTATTCACCATACAAGTCACACTTTTCCAAAAGAAGGTATTTTTAATACAAGTCGCACTTTTTAGAAAGTCACTTAAGCTGCAGTGGGAAAATTGGAGGTGGCAAGCATGCAGGAATTTCTTACCTGCCTTGCAAGGTGAAAATTCCCATGATGAAAGTCAAATCACTTAAGTGGAAGAAGGGATTTTTAGAGCTGTGATGCAGAGTGAAAATTCCCATCAGAAGTTGACTTCTTAAATTTAGAATTCACCCATGTCAAAAAGTGTGACCCATTTGGTGATTAAACAATGATATTAATGGTATTTATTAATAACTGCTTTGCCTAATTTTGGCACCCAGGATGAATAGAAAGTCAATGCATGAGAATAAGCCAAAGTGAACTGAAGATAGCATCCTAAAAATAAATAAATCAAATTTATTTAATGGCAGCCAGCAACATGCAAAAATAGGTGCCCAATTTGGGTGAATAAACATCAATGTTTATTAATTAATTGCCAGGAATAGGGTGTACAATTATTAGAAATAGAGGGTTATATAAGCATGGGTTGCCATAGTGAAGATGTAATTAATTATTTTTGTAAAGGATTGCAGCTCGGACAGTTTTGGCGCCCAAGGAGGATTTTTCCATCAAAAAGTGTTTCTCATTGCCGGAAAGCTTCAAAGTTTGGTGCCTAGGGTTGGAGGAGCTTGATTTAAGCCTTGTTAATTATTTGCATGTTGGTATAAGTGCCCAAGTGAAGTTGAAAATATTTATGTTTGCTTTGCATGCAAGCAAAACCTCAAAATTTAGGGCAGCAAACTTTATATGCAGAATTTTGTGATAAAAATCAAGTGTTCATGCTCTGGATTCCGTCTTTGTCTGAATTAATTGCAGGTATTCATTACAGGTGCTTATATAAGTGAAAGGAAACTCAAATCATGTAAGGTACATTGAATATATCTTCTGAATCTGAAGAAGTTGCTAGATTTGCACAAATTGATCCAATTGCAAGGGATTCCGACAGAATTAAAAGAAAATGAGCTTAGACAAAGATTGTTCCATCAATGATGAAGCATGATGAAAGAAAAGGATCAACAGAATCATGCATAGCTTCCAGATTTGTTGAAGTCAATGATACAGACATTGGCCCTAAACCTATCACTGATTTAATTGATAGATCCAGATGTCATAACTGCAAAGGCTTCCAACAAAAATTCATCCTCTTGTTTCTGACACAACCCGTGTAGAAGTTAGTGCATGGAAAATTCCTTCTAGGATCTTGTGCATGTGCTCCTAATCTTCTAGTTGAAGCCTTCATTGAATTTACTTGTATTTGCATTCACCCGGAGTGCTTTCCAGAATTTTTAATTGCTCATATGCAATTAAAAATAAAAATATGGATTATTTACGACAAACATTTCACTAATGCATGTACTGGAGGAGAATTGCAAAAGTTTCAAGGATAAGAGGGAAGACAAGTCAAAGGTAATACCCGTAAGAAAATCACAGTCAGTTGCTTCCGGATCCAGTTTGGTGAGAATCAAAGGCAAAAGAGTCGACTGCATGCGGAATATTGAAAAAGAACAAGACTGGAAGTGTTGCAGCTTTCTTCTAATTTATTTTCCTCTTTCTTGTTCTTTTCTCCAACAAAGTAATTGAGCGATCGATTAAATTATAAAACTTAAGTGATTGGTTTAAAAGCCATTACTTGAAGAGGTCATTTACTTGGAGATAGGTGGCAGACATGCAAAATAGAAGGTTCTATTTTGAGTTATAAATCATGCATGTCATACAAAGAGGAATTCCAGGAGGGAGATTGACAGTTGTTTCTTTTACAACTTCCACATGTGTCAGTTCAGTTATAGTTTCCTATTTGTAACTTCCTCTCCATACACTATAAATAGAAGAAAAACCTACGGGTTAAAAAATCAGAATTTGTAATCAACATTCTTGTGTTCCAAACTTTGAGCTGAAACCCCTGATTTCTGCAAACAGAGGAATATAGAGGAGATTTCTGAAGAACTTTGTGTCAACGGTGCATTTTGCTTCTTACTTACTTTCTATATATGTTCATAAACTTTGTGTTATTTTAGATCTAGATCTTAAAGTTTCCTTTGCTTTGACTTTTGTGTTTAATGATCTATTTGTTTTAATCTATGTGCATGCAATCAACTCTGTAAACTATTGTTTGGGTTGCACATCCTCTTTACTTTCTTTCGTTTCCTATTTTTCTTTTTTTTTTCTGCATATTTTTTCTTTCTTTTACAGCTGCTTACTTGCTGCAGAACCGTATAGCTATGGTTCATGAGCTACACGGTTAAAGTAATACCCACAAATAGATACTAGATAACTTATTTACACAAGAGTCTCGCCAGTAAATGAGGGAGATTTATCTTATGACTTCCTAGGTTTTCAACTATGTAGAAAATCTAGCCAACAAGTCTCTACAAGATCTTGTCTTATATGCATCAAGTACTCTTCCTTTGTCTTACGGAAGATAAAGACATTGTGTAGGTATGCAATACCAAATTTACCAAGGAATGGTTTCAGCACTTCACAACTTTCATGCTCATACTTGGTGTGTTTACTAAAATAAATGGTGTAACTAACCACTCATACAAAACATCATGTCTTGAACGCATTCATCCCATTCTCTATTTTTGATCTAGTGATAACCACTCTTCATATCAATCTTTGTGAAATGTCTTGCTCCAATAAAATAGTCTATCATGTCATCCATCATAGTCAATGGGAATCTATACTTGATTGTTATTTTTTGATGGTTCAAGAATTGGTGCACATCCTCTATTATCTACCTTTCATGGGTATTATCTCTACAAATGAGCTTAAACTCTCTCATATAAGCCCTTTCCCCAACATTAATATTCCCGATATATTTACATCATCATTTTACAACGGGATCATCCTATATATATTGATTAATATTCCTCATAGGTGGCAAGCCATTAGGTAGATCATTATAAATGATCTCAAACTCTCCATGCAAATCCTTCGCCTCTTGCAAATCACTTGCACCTTCTATGATCACAACTTGCAATTCTTTGGGAACAAAAACAAAACACACTTTGTCCTTCTTTACTTCGCTAGGAATTGCTTCCTTAAAACTAAAAATAATCTTGTGACCACTATTTGTTTCTTCTCCTTTGTCCTTTCAACAGACTCAATGTGTACTTCTTACCATCATTTACAATGGTGTAGGTATTCGCTTTGCTATCATGTAGAGCCTTTTTATCATAATGCTAGGGTCTTCCAAGAAATGCATGCCATACATCCATAGGTATAACATCACATGAACCCTCGTCTCTATATGATCCAATATGAAAATTGACCAAACTTTTTTTCATTTACCAAACTTTGGTGTTTATTCAACAACCAAGACACCTTATGGGGATTTGGGTGTGTGATACTCTTTAGACCAAGATTCTCTACCACCTCATTTGACACAAGAATATCAATGCTACCACTATCAATAATAAATTTACAACACAACTTTTCGCTTGAATATGGTTCTAAAAATATTCTTGTTTTATACTAGTTCATTGTCTTCCTTAGGTTTTAACAACACTCTTCATCATAAGAGCTTCTCCATGTTCCATTTCCTTTGCATGCTCAGGGGATGCAACACTCTCATCATCTTAAACAATGTGATTCCTAGCCTTGTTTCTTCTACTATTGTCATGTTGTGCTTGCAAGCACTCAAATGCCATATGCCCTATGTATACTCATCTAAAGCACATTCATGTGAATCCTCTACCTCTTGTGCAATACACTGCTCTATGTTGCGTATGTACAAATCTAAAGCACTCACCCATGAATCCTCAATCTCTTTCCTTGTATGGAGTATCCTTGTCCATGAGAAGGATATCCTCTACTTCTCAGTGTACTATTATGACTGAAAAGAACTTGCTTCTCCATCATGAGTATGTTTGTCCTCTACCACTATGGATTTTTCCTTTTCTTCTCCATCATGAGTATGTTTGCCTCCAAGAAAACTTTCTCTTCCTCTAGTGGTGTTATGTTTGCCTCCAAGAAAAATTTCCTTTCGCCTTCAAAGATGATTCATAGGTTGCTTCTACTGAACACACCCTAATTATTGTAAATTCACCATGAATGGAAGTATAAAGCCCATTCTCATATGTTGAGATATTTTTTTCCTCATCTTCAAAATGACATGCTCAAAAAGTGAGCTTGTGCAACATCTTAGTGCAGTCTTTTATACTCATATCCTTTTGTTACAAGTTTTGCACTTTCTTAAGCAAATTCATTTGATAATCCACATGTAAAAACTTACCTTTCAACTTCACAATCAATTTATCGCAAGACTTGATCATCTTTGTTTCTTTGAATTCTCGTCATGTACATGATTTCACAAGAAGGATGCATGTCCCTTTAGCTTTTTGCTTGCAATCTTTATTCTTGGGATCTCCCATCTCCTCATAATCAAACGAGGTTGCAATGAACTCAGAAGTGTAGAGGGAGAGCTTCCTTCCACCAAGTAGTCACTTTTGTCGACTTGTCTTTGAAGCAACTACATTCTGTCAACAAATTACTAGTTTCAAGTAGCGGCAACAATAGAAAAGCAATCCCTCGTAACCCAAGGCTAGTCCAACACATGAAAGACAATCTCCATTGCAAGATCTTTTGAGGTATAGATATCAACCAACATCCAAACAAAAGTTGTGTGGGATAGACCCAAAGTAGTAATGTCAAACTTATGATAGTTTCCCACTTTGTGACCAGAAACATGCAACTACGACCCACCAAAATTATTAGTTCTCCTACAATTTAAGGTTGTAGGAGAACTCCATAGCCATGATATCTAAGGTATTGGTATGTAACAAATTCGTTATGTATCTCATTCATTTTCGACATAGCACCATTGAATCCGCCATGATCGCGTGATTTTTCTTGGAGGGGTCTCAAAAGTGGCCCTAAAAAGGTGTCACTCTCCTTCATGGCCCTCCACCATGATTACCAAGTTTTTGCCTATTTTGAAATTCGTTATGATTCATCCTTCCACCTTGAAATTATAGCTATAAATTTTCCTATTAAAGTATTTTCTATGTTCATATGAGTCATAGTTAGCATGCCCCTCCGTTGTGTCTTCCACGTTGTCTTCAATCACCACAATGCATCATTCTTTAATACCCATGAATTGGTCATCTTGGCCATTAGATATATTGCGATGAAAGGTTGAATTCATTTGAAAATCAAACAATTTATTGAATTGTGTGAATTACTTATCAATTTCCTCTAATTGATGATTAATTTCGGTCATATCAACATGTAAGTTATGAACAATATACTCAAACTGGGACACTTTATGATCTAAAAAAGGAGACACCTTGTTTGACGCCCCACATAGTCCTAATTCAAATAGTATTACTTTTCTAACTCCCTATTGTAAGTTAACTTTCTAATCCTTCTTGGCTTGGATTGGGCTCAAGCCAACCTCTGTGCTCTAACTAGCCAAGAATTACATGACTACCCCTCTAATGGGTCAACTGTAAGAAAAATAATGAACAAAAGTAAGATTGTCCCCTCTTGCAACTAAGATAAAATAAATTTCAATGGTGCATCAAGAGACGAACCTAGTTTGAGAAAAGCAGGAAGCATAATCAAAGATGGGATCGATCTTTTTGTGAGACCATCAATTCATATCCCGTAATTTAGTGGGATGGGTTAAAAAACTTAGGGTTATTGGAAGAATCAAGCTATACGCTGAAGAAACTAATCTCACAATGAAATGCAAGTCTGAGTGGAACAGAAATTATAATCAAGATCGGAAGGGTACTTTTCTAAGATGGTCGATTCATATCCTAGTTTAGTGGGATGGGCAAAAAACTTGGAGTTATGGGAAGTGTCAAGTGAATCACTGAATTCCTTCCTACTTTGTACATGCTTACATGTAGTTACCAAATCTGTCCATATCCAAATTTTCCAGCCGTCCCATGTATTCGGTTTGGGTCAACAACCTTACACATTATGTAATATAGAATATATTAACATTTTATATTATGATATTAATTTTTTCATAATATTTGTAAATATTGTATAATTATTAAATTATTATATGATATGTATATATTTCGGACCAATTTTTCTGAAATTTTTGAAGAATTCCAGATTAAAAAAAAAATGGCCCTCCCAAATAGATTTGGATTTCCAGACTTGGCGATTATATAAAATATATCTGGTTTTGCGAAAGCTGGACAGTGTAATTTGACAGTTCCCTGTTTTAATTTTGTGGTTGAGGGAGGCTCTAAAATACCTTCTACTTCGCTTTAAAAAGAAAAGAAAAATCTGAATCATTTTTTAGCAAGTCAAACTCAAGGTGTTAATCCGTAAAATATAGCATTAGTAATAATCATAGGAACAAGCAAAATTCAAGATTGAAAAAATGTTTATGATGCTGCCTATAACAGAGGGCCTGGAAAAAAAGGAGCCAAAAAATCATGTAAAATAAGACACGTTTAAAAACCTCTTATAAATTTCTTTGAAAATTTAAGTATAAGTAGGAAAATGACAGGACATTCCAATTTTCAAACACTTACGGATACCTAAATCAGATCAAAATGGGATTATTTGACATATTAAACATCACTACGTTACAACCCTAGTTCTGTAATTTGAGACTGCTTAGATGTCACCCATGGTCTGCAAAGGGATTAACAATCCGAAGACATTACAATTTGTGTATATCATATTGTTTCAACCTCAATAATATGCCAATGAAACCTCTCATATTCTATACTCACCGAACTGTTGCAGCCTAATGAAACTCTTCACACAATGAGATCTTGAGATGCAATTATGGTTAGAGGTTACATTTGCAAAAACCTGTGTTGGGGAATAATGCATGACATAATATGCTAAGCATGACTTGTGACTATTGTGAAGTGTTTACTGCTGCTTTGAATCACAAAAAGAAGAAAACTTCTGCTTCATCTGCCTGATAGGCATGATATTCAAGTTACCTTGGGTCAATGCTTTTTCTCTCAAATGCCCTTAATTTTGATTTTTTAGAGTCAAAATGCTGAGATACAAGTATGACAGCCATGACAATGATCAAACATCCAACCAAGGAACTGAAGAAAAGAGCCCCAGGCTGTCGAGTTTGCACAAATCCATAGATTCCATTTGAAGTTACAAGAACAAGGTCAGTCAGGCCATCATTTGAGAAGTCGCCATATAATACTGGGTGGGTAGGTGGAGAGGGCAAGAAAAATGATGCGAGCAAGCTACCACCTGGCGAGATGATAGTTGCCTCTTGTTCACCTGCAACTAGAACCACTTCTTGGGACCCATGAACATGCAGTGGAAAAGCTTTTAAAGTGGGGACAACCTTTTCCTCAACCATGCCTGCAGGAGAAGGCAAATTTGACCATGTTGAACCAGTTAGTAGTTGCCATCTCCTGATTGCACCCTGACCATGAATGCCTGCAGAATAAGATGTAACCTGTGGAGAGGAATAATAACAATAATTATCTGTATCAAAGTAAAGAAATACAACAAAATGAAGAATATATAAATGAAATCTCAAATATGATTGGATAAGAGTTATACAAATGCTTGATACATACTTCCCCTCGGCTTGTCAAGAATAATACATCACCATGACTTCCTTTCCTATGCTTGTGCCCATCACTCCTTGGAATTAGTATAGGGGTTGCCACCTCTATAGGAGCAGCATTAATCATGCGACCAAAAGTTCGTGAACTGAACTCCCCTTGGTGGAAAACACCAAATGGAGAATGCCTGCAAATAGAGGCATTGAAGAGTTGCTCTCGCACTGGGACTCCAGAAGTAGCAACAGCCCAGCAAGGCCTCAATACTTCCATGGTTCCTGTTGCTACAGTCTGTTCAGCCCCCCCTCCTCCGACTGCCTGCAGAAAATATCCACCGCCACAGGAAAAGAAACTAAGAGATAAGGTTCCAGAGAAAATATGAGATAATTGTTTGTAATAAAATCCCCATTGTGAATGAGATAAAACCTTCAAACATAACATTTAGCCAATTATCATATGAAAAAATTCTGCTGACAGCTGGAAAAATACCTTAATGGAACAACTGATGGGGGAAAAGGCTAATCTTGGCATTCATTTTTACTTTTTCCAGTATTCAATGTTAGGAAATGGGGGTTGATCTTGGTTTCGTTCCCCTACCTTTGAATCCTTTAATTCTATTTAGCTGAGATCTTTCAAAGAATTTGAGATAATTTTGTTTCCATAGATCCTCTTGTGTCAGTTGTTTCTTCCTGCATACGAGTTCCATTCTGCTAGCTAGAGACTTCTTTGAGACCATCTGAACTTAGAGAAGAAATTTTTTAGATGACCATACTGAAAACAATAGCACCAAAATGTCGGTCATTCATAATCCCAGGTCTGATGGCAGATACCCATTCTTGATTTGAGTATGGTAGATTTGGTCAAAGCCTCATTTTGATCAAGGTTGACAAATGTCAAGGGTTGGATAAAAATAGATTGTGTTTGTTCATCCACATAAATCTTTCACATATGTGCAAATACTTTTTCATTCTAGTAGATTGAGAACATGCCATAAAGCCTTACCTAGACCGGGGTGGTTTGATCCTTTTCTACAATTGGGTCAAAATGAGGATCCCATGCTCTAAGATTCAATCCTACATTCCTTAGAAACTAGGGCCCCTGTTACATACTTTCTCCTTAGACTCCAAATTTTACAAAATAGCCAAAAAAAATCCTCTTGATTATATAGGACTTGGGCTGTTAGGGTTGAAGTATTGTGATCATCTTGCATTGAACTAAAAAAGTTTGTGGTTACTCTTGCATCAAAAAATTGTTGTTGGTTATGTTCTTGCTAAATGTGGTCTTCATGCTAGTTAATGTTCCTTTTGTGGTCTTGAAGAGTCAATCACACACCTATTTTTTGAATGTAAATATGCTAAAGCTCTTTGGATACCAATTTTTGCTGCTTGGTCTACGCTTGTTAATAAAGATATTTCTTGATTTGATATTCTGTTTGCAACTTTGCTATTATTTCATGTGAAAAACATGTTCCAGCCGTCTATAGTGAATATCTAGACTGCACGGAAACGCCCTGGGGGTCCCCGTACCAGCCTAGAAACGTGCCAGGTACTAGTACGGGTTACGGTACGCTGTGGGTACATTTCCAGCCGTACCCATCCAAAAAAAACTTGCCAAAGACAACGTTTCTTTCCTTTTTTGGCAATTCTTTCCTTTTTTGGATTTTTGGTGAAAAAATCACAAGCTTAGAAAAAAATTTGCCATTTTTGGAAAGGGTCCAAGAAGATGTAGCAGCAAAAACTTGCATGTGCCATAACTTTCATTTTGTGACTCCGTTTCAGATGCCGTTTTCTGTAAAAGTGTACATTTTCTCAAGATCTACACATTGATGGCAATATTTTTCTTATTTTCATAAAATCCATTTTTGCACCTTTTTGGACCAAGCAACTTCTTGCAATCTTCTGAAAGAATCATGAGCTTTGATTGCCTGTAGACAGATTAGTAATTAAAAATACTGGATAGCTTTCCAAAACTCAGCGAGTATTCTCCCGTGCTCGGACTAATCGTCCCACCTGCCAGCTTGGATCCATATTTTTCCTGCTTAGTTATGATGTTTCAGGAAATATGTCAGACAATACTATCATGCTGAGTGGATCAAGGAAGGTCACCATGAACAATCAAAACTCCTTGAATCTTATCACAGTCACTAAGATAAATAACTGTGATAGAGAAATAATAAATTTCAATAAGTATGCAGCTGCTTCTTTAAATTTATAATTTATATACATATTTATATATTTATATACATGTGTATATATATATATATATATATATATATATATATATATATATATATATATATACCGTATATATATATACATATATGTATATATATATGTATCGTATGTACCGTATATATATATATATATATATATATATATAAAATGTACCGTACACAAGATTTTTAAAAATTTGCCGTATCGGCATACCGTACCCATACCCGTAACTGTACCTGTACCCGTATCCGTGCAGTCTAGGTGAATATATATGGCTTGTCATTTCTACTGAAATTCTGTGGATATTGTCAAAAGACAGAAATAAAGAGGTGTTTCAAGGGAAAGTCAGGGCTCTTACTACTTTCACTAGTTGAAAATCCCAGAATTCAGGAAGTTATTTGAAAGATGATCACATGAAGATCTTTACCAAATATTTGAATAACACAAATTTTCATAAATTGGCCATCTTTTTAACACAAACATCAATGAGGCCAGTCCTGTGGATGTTGATGCTGATAATGAAGGCTAGGATGAGATGAAGACCTCCTACTTTCAGCAGATAGATCCTGAGAAAATGCAGGTATGCACTAATAGGAAGGTTGATTGTGTGGTTTCTGCGCTTATAGACATTGCAGCCAGAATGGAAAATGAATAGACTGAAGCTTAAGTACAGCTTAAAAACCATGTGTCTTTTTAATCCAATGCAGTGAAAGGAGCTAGAAGTGTTCCAAAATATCTTTACTGTATACACCTCACTGATTATGTTTGTGATGGTGTTTACCCAAAATGGGTCGAGGATTCGAAGGAGAACCCTGTTCATAAAACAATTCAACAAGTTTAGGATCTGGTTGATACAACAGATGCTAGGCAAATGAAGGAAACTAGCAAGAGTGCAGGGAAACCTGAATCAGTGGCTAAGGGACCTGATATTAATGTAACAATGGTGCCTTTGGAGGCATTACTCTTGTTTGATCTGTTTATATTGGAGATGGCCTTTCTTTTGGTGCTACCACTCCAGATCTCATCTTGCCTTAGTTCTCGTTTATGTATAGTTTTGAAAACTTGCTCTTGGACTCTTAGAACTAAGAACTTTATTAGCAGCAGACTAGACTGCCTGGAAACGCCTGGTACCTCCCCATAACAAGCCTGATACGTACCTGGAACGGGCACGGGTATGGTTTGGATACACTGCGGGTACGTACCCGTAGGCACCAGAAGTGATCATCCTAGGCATATCGGAAATTCAATACCCGGTGACATACCTTGGAATCTGCGGGTTCATACCCAGTTGAATTTCCGCCCTTTATGAATTTTGTTGATCTTTTTTCCTACAATTGATAATATGAGCTTTTAAGCATTATCTATTTATTGGTTGTGCTTACCCTGCATTTTCACCCTGATATAATACAATACTCAAATACCTAATTGAGAGAAATATGACCCATGCAGGTCTGGTGTGGTGAACTCCGCAACGCTCACATTTTGGTATTCTGCTGATTGGGAGGGCTGTGTCAGTAGTATATCGTGTCACAATTGAAGGTGAGAGAAAGATGGAGAAGGTATCAACTTTTTGTTCTTATCATTATCAAGGAGGTTGCAGTTGCGACGTAAATTTTGTACATGCATCCATTGTTCTTTTAAAAAAAAAAAAATTATCAATTTTTTATGTAATAACCATGCTTGTTTCTGATCGACTCTCCACTGGTCATCAACCCAGGCTGTTTTCTATATAGGATCATTTATTATAATTGATCATCATCTGATTTAATTTCTTATTTGATGCCAACTGTGAGCTATCAAGGACAGTAATTCATGGTCCTCTATTTAAGTTCTATTAACCTTAATACGTATTACCCTCAGTCAATGCTCTTTTCTTCAAGAAACCATTTATGGCGAAAAAATGGTGATCAAGAATCACGGCAGATTGACCATGAAGGGGTATTGACTATTTACTTATTTTCGTCTAATTAGGTCTTTGTGTACTTGTTCTTTTTGCTACTCCTAAAGTTTTACCTATGTGTATGTCATTGAATGCCTAATCGTCTTGCCTATGCTGTATGCTCTCGCCTCGCAACATGTTATGTCTGTTCAGCATTGGTGACCAGAATTTTGGCATTAACGTGTAGGCTCTAGGGTTTCAAAACAATAAAGACATATCTTAACTCTTCTGTGACATTCATAGAAAATCGGTAGAGATAAGGGAACCATTTTAGAAGTTTTAGGTCTGCTAGGGTTGGCATACAACGAAGGTTATGCTTAGAACGTTAACCCTCTGCTGGGAGGGGGTCACCGTGAAAACAGTCTTATGGCAAACTTGGTGATTAGAATTCTAGGCAGAATTTAATGGCTCCAAATTGACATTTATTACCTCAAATGGATTTTAGGCCAATCAAAATATCTTCTAACATGTAGAGCCTCGAAAAGATATCACATCTTTTTGTTATGGAGATCTGGATCTTTCCCTGCTATATATCACTATTTTGACTCTATGTTTGAGATAACCTAAAACTGCATGAAAATTTGTCATAATTCTATTCATGTAATATGTATGCCCATGTCAAAGCAACGTTAGTATTTGGTATATTTACAGAAATCATGAAAGTCTAATACCGGACTAAATTGGTCCCAGAACACGATTTAGAATAATAATTTTTGGTTAAATCTGTAGATCAGACTGCCCTCACAAGCACAACGGAAAGTAATATTTCCTTGACTGTGGAATATTATTTCTGAAAATGAAGATTTGGGCTTATAGTTTCTCAGAAAGGTAGTTTGGAACTGAAAACAGCTTACTCAGTAGATCGAGCCCCTAAACAACCTAAACTCAGCTCCTGTTTGTGGTCTGCTCCGTTTTTGAAAATGGGCATTATGAAAATACCCTGGCAGTTTTCAAAATCTTCAATGATCTTATGTTCAAAATCTGCAGATTTCCTTTAGGCTTATCAACTATTGTGCATCTATTGAAAATACAGGGTTTGATGCGCAATGGAAACCCCAGGGTGCATGAATACCATGTGGACCTCTCGTATGGTAGTCGTTTTTTAGTACGTTGTATGTCCAAGGGCTTTCGATAATTATGTCATTATATTTTATATGAATACAATATTAAGGGTAAGTCTTAGGAGCATTAGATATTACTCAGTCCAAACTTCCTTTGGAATATTAGCATTTATGTTTCTCATGCACTTTTCTATGAATGCCGAGGTATTCAATTTAGTGGTCTTATTACGTTGGAGAATTGGGCCTAATGGCCACCTCCAAAAATCAATCAAATTTTTCCTCCTCATTTAATGTTTTCTCCATAGTTACCTAAGTCTCGCAGACAGGGGGATAGGGAGACAGAGGGACCAGGTTTCTGGGACGGGAATTTTTTTCCAAATTTTGGGGACAGGAAGGGGACAACTATTAAAATAATATATAAAATTATTAAAATATTAATATCTGAATATTTTAACTTTATTCAATGAAATTTAAGGATTTAAACTCTATTCAGGTGCTTTCAAGATTATAATTTAATGTTCTTTGTAAAAATAACAACTTTTTAAAAGTAAAAACATCAGAATTTTTTTTGAAAGATTTTAAAAAAATAGGGGACGTCCCGTCCAAGTCCTTAAGTCCCCGAAACATTCGGGACGGTCTAGGAAGTTCACTGAAATCTGGGGACGCGTCCCGGCGAACACTGGTTTTTTCTTCTTGCTTCTCTCTTCTCTCCCATAGACGACGTTTGCCATTTTTTTTTCCCTCGAATAACTACTCTGCAAAAATGCCTTTTGCCCTTTTTTTTTTTTTTTTTCCTTTTTTAATTTTTCTTTTGAAGTTTTAAATTGAATTCATTAAAAACTTAAAAACGTTACCCTCGTGGCATGCGCCACCGTGCACATTTATGTCACACTTGGTTATTATAATCGGAGAATGTAATGCTCCAAATGGACATTTTTATACACCCACCCCCAAAATGGATTTTGAGAGGCCAATCCCAAACTCCAATGCAGATTATAGACAAGATTCAAAATTTTAATTATTAAATCTGATTTTATCTATAATGGGACTAGGGCTAGATAATAAAATGCAATGAATATGTCATAAACCCACTAGATCTTTAGCCCAAACAAAGCAACAATATTTATAATGACAAAATCATGAAAGAAATACCGGACTAGAGCTCCCAAACACGTTGGAATAATTTTATTAAATCTGTAGATAGACTGCCCTCAAACACAACGGAAAATAATATTTCCTTGACTCCAAAAATTCTGAAAATGAAGATTTTGATTTATAAAAATCAGAAAGATAGTCTGCAACTGAAAACAGATCCAAAACAGCCCCTAAACAACCTAAACCAGCTCCTTATGTGGTCGCTCCGCTTGGAAAATGGGCATAGAAAATAATGGCACTTTTCCCTCTTCAAACCCTTGACAAAATCTGCAATTTTTTAGCCTTCAACTACTGGAAAATATTGAAAATCCAATGATGCACAATGGAAACCCCAAGGTGGAGAATCCCCTTGACCTCTCGGAGGGTATTCGTCCTCAAGAGATTATCTCTAAGGGTTTTCGTCCTTAGAAAATATTTTGTAAAGCCCTTGGTTCAGACAAAAATCAGAAATTTATAAAATAGCAAGTGATGCCTCTCCAAGCAAGTCTCATTGCTTAAATAGAAGAATTGGGCCTAATGGCCACCTCCAAAAATCAATCAAATTTTTCCTCCTCATTTAATGTTTTCTCCATAGTTACCTAAGTCTCGCAGACAGGGGGATAGGGAGACAAGAGGGACACAGGTTTCTGGGACGGGAAGTTTTTTCCAAATTTTGGGGACAGGAAGGGGAGACAACTATTAAAATAATATATAAAATATTAAAATATTAATATCTGAATATTTTAACTTTATTCAATGAAATTTAGGATTTAAACTGTATTTGATGCTTCCAAGATTATAATTTAATGTTCTTTGTAAAAATAACAACTTTTTAAAAGTAAAAACATCAGAATTTTTTTTGAAAGATTTTTTAAAAATAGGGGACGTCCCGTCCAAGTCCTTAAGTCCCCGAAACATTCGGGACGTCTAGGAAGTCACCAAAATCTAGGGGACGCGTCCCCGCGTAACACTGGTTTTTTCTTGCTTGCTTTCTCTCCCTAGACAAGTCGCATTTTTTCCCTCGAATAAATAACTCTTGCTAAATGCCTTTTGCCTTTTTTTCCTTTTTCTATTTTATTTTATTATTAAGTTCATAATAATTTATTATAAGTGCTTTTATAATGTTTTATATTTTATTTTTGACACTTTATAATAAAATATGATAACTTAAGTTACCCTTGTGTTCATCCCTTAACCGTCGGGTAGACAAAATAGGCTAAGAATCTTCGAATGGAAAGGGGATATTACAATCCCCCCTTCCCAGCATTGTTTTCCCTCAAGCAATTGCAACTCTTATGCCCAAGTGCCATATGCAATAGATGAAACATGTTGTAGTGCTCCAACAGTCTAGCTCCCGTACTTGTCAAATGAGAGAGCTCTTGCTAAAGTATGTAGCTCTCATAATGCCCACAATCATGAAATTGGAACAAAGGATCCACATGCCTCATTTTACAATTTGCATTACCATACTCCCCATGAATAAAGCAAATCTGAAATGGTTTACTATGCAGCAATAAATATGACCCATTATTATGCTCTTCATACCTTGGAGTATCATCAATATCCTCATCATCCTGTCTTTACGATAACTTGAACTTTTTGTATCAATTCCCTAACAACCATGTCCATAATGGGCTGAATGTCATCATGATAATGCTGCTGCAACAACAAAGATGATCGACCTCTTACCACATAATTTGTATCCTGCGTAAATTGCTCCTCTTGGATTGATCCTTCCACGCTCTTGGCTGCCACAATTTTGCATTCTTCTTTGCCTTCCCTACAAATATTTTGTTCAATGGAAGTCATACCTTTTTCTTTATAAACTTTTTCTTCTTCACTTGACATGGTAGAATACTCTATGGGCTGATTTCTCTCCACCTTTTGCATGGTACTTTCATCGTGTTGATTTTTTCTATTTTTTCTAATACCTTTACTATCTTTCAGCTCTCAAAATTCTTCAAAGGTCAACATAGATTTTACCTTGGGATTGAATGTTGCATACTTCTTTCCCCATGTCTCCATGTCACCATCCTCAACTGGTTGTTCCCCCTTTTGGAGAAACTTTGGTCTGCTTCCTTCACCATAGTTGTCTCGATTTCCTTGAGAGCTTGATTTGATAGTATTCATTCCTTGTATAGATCTACCCAAATCAGCAATGGCTCCTATGACAGAGTCTTTTAAATCTCTCTGAGCATCCAACCAATATGTTTGCAATTCTCTGTGGCCTCTAGTGATTACTTCATTTAGATAGTTTATCTTATCTGTAGGATGAGCTCTATGATTATGCCCATCCATGGTCACCTTCTCCATCTTTAGATCTGAATTTCTCCTTCACAGGATGGGAGAATCATCGCTCTAATACCACTGTAATGTCCCCAAATGGACATTTTAGACCCCTAATGGATTTTAGGCCAATCCCAAACTCCAAATCCAAATTATAGACAAGATATCAAAATTTTATTATGTAGATCTGAATTTTATCTATAAATGGCGACTAGGGCTAGATAATAAAATGCATGAAATATGTCATAAACCCACTAGATCTTTAGCCCAAACAAAGCAACAATATTTATAATGATAAAATCATGAAAGAAATACCAGATTAGAGCTCCCGAACACGCTGGAATAATTGTATAAGATCTACAGACAGTCTGCCCTCAGACACAACTGAAAATAATATTTCCTTGATTCCAAAAAATTCTGAAAATGAAGATTCTGATTTATAAAAATTAGCAAGATAGTCTGCTACTAAAAACAGATCCAAAACAACCCCTACACAACTTAAACCAGCTCCTTACGTGGTCGCTCCACCTGGAAAATGGGCATAGAAAATAATGGCACTTTTCCCTCTTCAAATTCTTGACAAAATCTGCAATTTTTTAGCCTTCAACTATTGGAAAATACTAAAAATATATTGAAAATCCAATGATGCACAATGGAAACCCCAAGGTGGAGAATCCCCTTGACCTCTTGGAGGGTATTCGTCCTCAAGAGATTATCTCTAAGGGTTTTCGTCCTTAGAAAATATTTTGTAAAGCCCTTGGTTCAAACAAAAATCAGAAATTTATAAAATAACAAGTGATGCCTCTCCAAGCAAGTCCCATTACTTAAATAGAAGAATTGGGCCTAATGGCCACCTCCAACAACTAATCAGATTTTTTCTCATTTAATGTTTTTTCCCACTTGCTTTATCTCCCTAGGCAAGTTGTATTTTTCTCTTGAATAAATAACTCTTGCTAAATGCCTTTTGCCTTTTTTACGTTTTTCTATTTTTATTTTATTATTAAGTTCAAAATAATTTATTATAAGTGCTTTAATAATGTTTTATATTTTATTTTTGGCATTTTATAATAAAATATCATAACTTAAGTCACCATTGTGTTCATCCCTTAGCCGTCACGTAGAAAAAATAGGCTAAGGGTGTTCGATTGGGAAGGGGATATTACAGAGAATGACATGTAGGGGTTAACAAATTAATTGTATAATTTGTATTTGTTGTTTTTAATTGTTTATTAAATTATTTAGCAATGTTTTAAAAAGTATCTCTCATTGTAGGTTAAAACAAATTAAACAGTTGTAGTCATGGCATCTAGTTCAACTTCAAGGGGCATGGGGAAAAAAGCAATGAGGGAGGAACACAAGTGTTCTAGGTGGCTTGATAATGAAAATCAATCCTCATTCTCCTTTTGGAGCATGTGGAAGTGTTTGAGTTCATTCTCGGGTGTTCATGTTTCGACGCGCCCCCATTGTGGCACCACATTTAAGTCCTCGTATACCTGTTTGAAAGCTCATTTAACAATGATAACGGGGACGGGCATTAGACCATGTAAGAAGGTGGAGAAGAATAAAATAGCTATGCACTTGAGAGAACAAGAGGCTAACTTTGAAATTACAAAAGCTCGCTTTAAAACAAATTCTTTGCAGCAGAGGGCTATGAGAAAACCACCAACACCACCATCATTCCATCTTTTCATTGATAGTCATACTAAAACTGTTCCAATTGAAACTCCTTTGGATGAAGATAACACATCAAAAGAGAGAACAAAAGGGCCTCTAGAAAAAGCATTGAACATGGAGAAGAGAGAAATTGTAAATGAATTAGCGGCTCAGTGTGTTTATGCATGTGGGTTAGCATTCAATGTGTTGAGGTCATCATATTGGCAACAGATGGTGAGAACCATTAATGACACACCACAGGGGCATACAAGCCTTAACTATAATAAGGTTCTCACATCTCTTTTGGTAAAATAAGTGGAATACATACAAACATCGTTACAGACGATTAGAGATTCTTGGAAGGATTTAGGAGTGTCTATTATATCGAATGGATGAACAGAGTCCCGAAACAGACCTCTTATCAACAATATTGAAATAAGTCCTGAAGGGGCAATGTTTCTAAAGGTTGTTGATTGTGAGGAGGAAATAAAAGATGCCCAATTTATTGCAAACATTCTAATTGAGGCTATTGAGTCAGTGGGCCCTCAAAATGTTGTCTAAGTCATCACTGACAATACAAAAAATTGCAAGGCAACAAAGTTGATAGTAGAGGGCAAGTATGGGCACATATTTTGGACACCATGTGCAATACACTCCCTAAATCTGATGCTATAGAAGATTGAGAAAATCACATGGATTGAGAAAATCTACATGGAGGCAAATGAGATTCAGATGTTTGTCACCAACCATCACATGTCTCAGGTCATTTTCAGAAGATTCTCAAAGTTAGAGCTATTGAAGGTAAGGAAACAACTTATGAGTCACAAGTTTTTCAGTTTTTTTAGTTTTCCATTTTAATATTTAATTTTAAATCAATTTCAATTTGTATTGTTATTGAATTCTTTCCATTCCTTTTTAGTAAGTTGTTGACACTAGGTTTGCCTCTCACACACTCGTCTTGAGACGACTTGTGAAGGTGAAACATGCTTTGAGTAGCATGGTGATTGATAATGTTTGGACCATCTGGAGGCAAGCAAATACAAAGAGAGCCAAAAAGTCACAAGTTTTCAGTTTTTTTAGTTTTCTATTTTAATATTTAATTTTAAATCAATTTCAATTTGTATTGTTATTGAATTCTTTCCATTCCTTTTTAGTAAGTTGTTAACACTAGGTTTGTCTCTCACACACTCGTCTTGAGACGACTTGTGAAGGTGAAACATGCTTCGAGTAGTATGGTGATTGATAATGTTTGGACTATCTGGAGGCAAGCAAATACAGAGAGAGCCCAAAAGATAAGACATTGATCCTTGATGATGATTGGTGGGAAAAAGTTGAGTATTTGTTGAGTTTCACAGAGCCTATTCTTTGTATGATTAGATTTGTAGACAAAGATAGTGCTTGCATTGGAGAAATTTATGATGGCATAGATTCCATGCTTGAGAAGAAAAAAGAAATCATACAAGCTAAAGAGCAGGATCCTGGGGAAAAGTTCTATAATCAAATTGAAAGCGTGGTCATGAAAAGGTGGAACAAAATGACCACCCCATTGCATCTCCGTGCCTATGCCTTAAATCCCAAATATTACAGCAATGCAAGGTCAAAATTCAAGTTGAAAACATGACCACTTTACCCTAGTGTCAAAATAATTTGTTTGAAAACCCTCCTAAGTGCCTCCCTAGACCAGTTTTTCCCCTATGTCATGCATATCCTATCCTTGAAAGTTTTTATATGTTTTGTATATACTTTCCCAAGTGTTTGAAACATGATAATAAGTTCACGAAATTCTTTTGATGCAATGCTTCTCAAGGAAAATTCTTCAGTAGACCTAAGAAGGTTATTTTTAGTCTTTTCGGGTCATGTGTGCATCCTCTGGCATAGATGTGAAAGCTCCAAATCACTCGGGAGTGGTTTCAAGGAGCTAATAATGCAACGCAACAAGTTTATGAAGATTTATGAAGGTTTCAAAGGTTTAGGAATAAGAACAATGAAAGCGGATTTTTTAGGGTCATGGAACTTGTAGTTTAAGATAGTCCTTGAAATTATGAAGGTGATTCTAGAAGTTGCGTAAGGAGTTAGAGGTGAAAAAATATATCATTGGAAATAAATTTCAATGCTCTAAATTATGATTCAAAATTATATTTTTCACATGACCCAAAAGCTTCTTTCCACATCTCATTTTCAACAAACACACCCTACTATCCCGAGAAAAAAACTATTTTAAGGGGGTTTCAAGAATAATTGGATCATGGGACGCATCCCATTCATCTTGGAAGGTTTTTGGGACTAAATTTCATATAAAAAAGTGCTAAAACAGTCCTCTTGAAGCTCTAGAAACTTCATCTTAAAGGTTCCTCTTAAGGTAAGCTTTCTGGACTCAGCCATTTTCACAAGAGGACGCATGTCAACCTAAGGTTGAGGCACATTTTAATGTCCCTTATATCCCTATCCCTAAGGGAAAGATGGGACAAGAAAATTCCCCAGCCCCAATTATTGCCCTTGGATCTCCACATGACCATGAACAGGCTTCGCAAACACTTTTTCCTTGTTTCTAGCTCTTTGGTTATGCAATCACTGCTTGCCACTTATCAACCATGGGTGAGGGATAATTTTTCTATCCCTATTGTCCCTATCCCTTAGGGACAAGAAAATGTTACCCATGTATGTCTTGGCTAATGGTTCCTCACATGACTTGAAACTTTCTCTGTATTGCATTTTTAAGCCCTTTCTCCTCTCTGCCTCGTCAAAACACAACTTGCCAATTGTCACCTCCATATCAGGGAAATTATTTTGACTCCTTTTGTCCCTATCATATGGTGAAAGATGGGACGTGAAAATACACCCCATCCCTGCTCATGCCATCATCCTTCATGTGACCTGGTCTCATCGCTTGGGTGCTATTTGATAGCTTTTCCTCTCTCCTCCATCAAAAAATCAAACCCGACCACTTGTCATGCTCACATCAAGGTGAATTTTTATGCCCTGTCTCTCCTTGTCCCATGGGGGGAAATGGGAAAATAAAATGCGCCCCATTCCAAGTGGGTTGAAAACCTAAAATTTCACTAAGTATCTTACCTCACTTCTACTCATTTCTTCACCTCCCGTAAACCTAAAGTGCTGGTGAAAGTATTTAAACACAAGATATATTATTCCCACCTCATTTTTTCTCCATGAATCCCTGTTTGTTGCTCTAAAACACCCAAGAAACCTGCAAATTGTCCAAATAGTCTTGTTGGGGTTAACATAAGGTTGTATAGATAATATATTAGATCTAAGCATACATGCAATAAAATGGATATTCTACCCGAATAAATATACAAAACAAGAGATATAAATCAACAACAGATTTAACGTGATTCACCTAGTGTAGTCTACATTCCCAAAGAAATAATCGAATCCATTATCCAAAGCTTTCAGAAGATATACAATGAAGATTTACAATCTTCCACACCTGTCGATGTACAATACTTTCTCTCTCTCAAGATTTTCCTTCTTCTCCAAGAATTCTCTCTCTCACTTTACAATCTTCCACACCTCTCACGATGTACAATACTTTCTCTCTCTCAAGATTTTCCTTCTTCTCCAAGAATTCTCTCTCTCACAATTATTTTCACAACAATCATTAACTCTCTCAATCCCCTCCTTCTAAACCCTCGCTTCATGCTTATATAGGCATATACAAACTTAGGGAACTTAAACATGCAATTACAATCAATAGATATGCTTTAATAATAAAATTATATCTAATTCCCATAAATTAAATAAACACTCACACATAGGTAATCGATGTCAGTTAGCCCTAACCAATGTCAGTTCCTACTTTCCTGACCGATGCCGATCATAGGTGATAGATGTCGGTCCCTTCATAACTGATGTTGTTCCCTTCATAACCAATTTTGGTTACTGTGTTTTCCAGCAAGGTTAATATAGCATGCTAAACTGAAGTAATTGAGCTTCACAACCAAACAAGTCTCCCTAAATTTCTCCAGAGTTGTTGTATACTCCAAAATATACAAAATTCATATAGTTCTAACCATTGAACGAATCTGAATGAGATATTCACAGTTTCTCTTCATCCCAGGCACCTTTAATAAGTAACTAATAGCAAATTCAAAGATGCAATAATTATTTAATTGTAAAAAACCCTATTTTTCTACCCTGGATCATGATTTTTCAATTTCCAAGAATTTTGGAAGGCGGATTAAAGTGAAATTTTGAGCACGAAGTCCCGGAAGTGAGCCTATTCCACTGAAGTTGTTTTCATTAAAATTTGAGGTGGGAAAATGTATTTTCTAAAAATAGTAAGTACATGATATCCTAAATTTCTAAAAATAGTAACTTTCCAAAAACTAAAGTCTTCTTAGAATCGTGCACTTAGAGAACAAAAAAGATGACAAACTACGCAGTTTGGACCAAAAAAGTAAGAAAAAAAAGCAAATTTATAAAAATAGAAAATGCCAAAAACAATCAAAGAAACTTATGTGAAAGTGTTCCTAACATGTTAGGGATTTCAGAAAACTGATTCCACGTCAAAAAATCAATATTTCCCAAAATAGCATCTCCTGAACCCTAATTGCTAAAAATAGTACATCTCTGTTTTGAGTACAAAAATTTGATGTCCTCCCCATTTTGGTTCATATTGATGATTTTTTACAAGTATGAAGTTAATTTTTTTTGGTCTTGATCTCGTTCCGACCTTGGTGTTGGAATACTCAGTTGTGGGTAACAACAATGTTGCACATATGGACCTGGAAGATCTCAAAAAATGGATGCTAGGTGGTCCCATAGAGCCAGTAGAGGAAAAAGTATTCACAAGTGGATTGTATGCCATGGATGGTCATCTCGTATCCATTCATAGAAAGGAATTTTCATTGGCAGGTTCCCATCACTATGAGCATGAGATAAGAATCATAAGGGCCGATGATAATTCAATCATGGTGGTGCTCACTGCTAAGGAAATTTCTCAGTATATGCAAATTCTTGCTCGAAACAATATGTTGTCATCATAAAATAATTTTCATCAGGTGAGTGGTCTAAGAAAAAATCATACCTTCAATTTCTTGCACTTGGTTTGTGGTTTAAAGAGGGAATAAATCTATATCGCATGCCAAAATATCTCTCTTGAAGTGAATTTCGCGAGGGCTTTTCAGATGCGATCATCCTCCAAAGTAAGGTAATGTTTGAAGAACCTACAAGGGATTTTTCAGGATTGGATGAAACTATTCATCCTTACCATCATCGATGGAAAACAAATGATAGACTGGGGGAAAATTATTAGTGATAACCTGCATCATCAATTTCTCCAAGTGCTAGCTACAAAGAATTTTTCAACGAATTCCATCTTGGTCCATGCGCTTGCAAGAATGATATCATTTAGAGGTTGGACACTTAGTCAGAACATTTCCCAGAAGGTCCCTGGATATGAGAAATATTGACAGTTGACCCTAAAAGAGAGAAACCGTCATTTTGCAAGAGTGAATGATGTGTTCACTATGTCTTTCATCAGGTTGTTGGAAGAAAATATTGAATCAAGCTTGTCCTCATAAGCTATTTCTTTGATCAAGAGGTATGGGTTGTTCTTCACATAGTTCTCAACTTTTTCCTAAATCATATTTTCTGATTTTGATCTTTCCCCATATAAGCTACCACGATATCTCAACAACAAGATCATGATGTTTGAGCTCTGTAGGCAGTTGGTTCACATGAATGGTAAGCTTAACAACCAAAAGAAAAAAGGTGTTTCTTTTCCTATATTTCTTGGGATCTTGTCCTACAAAAGTGCCAACAATGCCACTAACTTGGAAGATGCATTCATTCCTCTCAGCCTATATTCATGTACTCTAAGGGTAAAATTTGATATTAAGAGAAATATGGAAACATTTCATCTCCTTGACTTGCATCATGTTCCGTAGATTGAGGACTATTGGGTGAATTGTGAAGATCATTTTGAGGTCAAGGAATGAAATCATATGAGGATGAAATTGGGAAAAAATAATATTTAAGCTTGATTGGTATGAAGATGGTATTAATAATGATGGTAGTGAAATTTATGATCCAGAGTATCAAGTTGTGAAAGCCTCACCCCTACCGTAAGTCTCTTAGAGCATTCGTGAATCAAGCGATATAGATGATAGGATTGAAGCAGTAATCAGGGGATCAAGGGAATGGTTCAAGAAGAAGAAATCTACCCTCATTTCATCAGGAGGTTTCCAAACCCTTTGAAGGAAAATATCCTATCTTTAACTTATTTAAAATATACTAAGAAAGATTCAATTTTTTCTCACTTCAAGAGAAAACTCAGAAATAAATTCAATGGAATTAGAAGCCCCTCACTCCAAGACATTATACAAAAAGGAACATGAAATAGAAAAAACTATGGTAGATTTAGAACAAGAGTTCATTGATCTAATTCATCCTATGGGCCCTTCAACAATCTCAAAGTCTCTCATCCTCTCCAGCTGCACTAGCCCACCAGTGCAAGATATTCCTTCTCAATCAAACCAAGAAACAACAATCATGTAGAATATCGAGCCTGAAATGAATGAGATGTTTACATGGGTACAAGATATGATCAGGGGATAAGCCCACATGGTTCATCAAGTGGTGTTCCCAAAATTCCAAGCCATAGCGTCAATATTAAAAGTGAAGAAGGGAAAGTTATCTCAATTTGTTTCTCGCTTATTAAATTGTTCTTTGGGAAATCAATATGTAGAAGTTGTTCTGATAAAGGTAACTAAACCCATTGAATAAATGACCATGGATGACTACAAAATGGCCACCATTCCACTTAATGTTGATGAATCACAAGGGATATGCTCACCTATTCAAGGAATCCTCCACTCGCCTTCTTATGCAAAACAAGGAATATAAGGAGAAAATTGATCTGTTGGAGGATCACGTAAGAATCATCACCTCATATGTGAAAAATTTCATGGATTTGAATGCTGATACACCTCTACCAATTGAAAAAGTTACTCCCATTAGTAGATTTGACCTAGAGTCCATAAAAAAACACAATGTTTCACTATGTAGGGTAGGGAAAATGATAAGTGGATAAGAAAGATTCTGGAAAAAGATTAAATGTTGCTTCCTGATATCCTTTCATTATTCAAGTGCATGATTGCAAAAGAAAAGAAAGTAAAAATTACTAGAGAAGAAATTGAAAATGAAAAGGAATATTTTGACCAGGTATTTCCACTAGTCATCGAGATGGGAAAATTTTACAATTCTTCCTACTGGTGAGCAAGGAGATATTCAATATCGCATTTGAAGACTTGTCTCAAGTCTTGGGCTAGGAATCTAGTTGCTTGCTACAAAATGAGTGAGAAATAAACCATGCCTTAGATGAATTGGATTCACATGAGGAAAATACTTCAAAGATGCAAGAGGATGTCAATGTTGAGATATAGAAACTTGGAGACCTCAGCAGTGGATGAGAACACCTTGGTGGATGACCTGTTGAATCCATTTGAATAAATTTTCAAGAAGGAGGCTGAAGATCCATTTTCCTTCAATGAAAACGCATTGGAGTCTCTTAGAGATAAGGACTGTCATATAAAACACAAAAAAGGATCATAAATGGTTCATGGAATGCACAAGGGCTATCAATGCTCTCTATGAAAAATTGGGTCAAGTCCTTGAGGTTTGTCAACATTTCTAAGGATGAGAAGGTTTCCAATTGACCTTATAGTGGCTATGATATCAAAGAATTAAAATCTATTGACATCTTCTGACCATAAGAACTTCCAAAGCGTCCATCAAGAGGAATATCCATCGTAGATGAGGTATTTTTTTCATCCTAGTAACTATCTTCTATCCTTTCTGATCTTCCCCACCCCTTCCCCTTTTCTTTCACATTCTATTTCTTCATTAGGGGTTCACACTTAGTTTTTTTCACTATTCACTTTTGTATTATTCATTAAGATGTGACTATAGTTGCAAAATTGTAATAAGTTTCCCTCAATGGAATAAAAAGGGGACTTAATTTATTTTCCTAGTGAATAAAGAGTCACAAGATGTAAAATACAAGGTGAAAAGACATGTGGGAGGTAGGCAAAGAGTATTTTTTGAAAACTTATATATTTAGTGACTTCCTCACTTCAAGGGGTTGTCAATTTTGTGAGTTCAAGAGTAGATATCTACCATGGGAATTAAGAAAAAGATAACATTTTATTCTATTTTCTAGGGACACATATGTTTCCTCCCTCTCTCATTGCACAACTTTGTAAACATGTCAATCAAGAAAGGTAGTTTTCAACAAGCACTGGATAGAATGAATGAATGGGAGAAGATTTTATGCTCATAGTTTATTTTGTCTTGATATAATTAAGCAGAGTTGTTATTCTTTCTAATTGTATGTTATAAATAGAATAGTTAATAGTTGTAAGAATCTGATTTATCTACTTGTAACCAATATTAATCTCTCTCTTGTTTTCCCACTGATTATTTTTCACCTTCCTTGCAAATTTATTAATAAATAAAGGGTAAAGATAGGATGCATGGGTGAGTACATTTTTAGTCTATTTTAAGAAGGGTGGGATGAATAAGTTTTTGCTATATATTATGTGCAATTGCTACCACAAGAGAGGAATTTTAGACACAAAAGTGTTGAAGTATATTTTGCTAGTTTTTCCCTTTGAATGAGAAGTATATTCTACCTTTCCAATTATTTACAGAGTCTTTTTTATGGTTTATTAATCCTTTTGAATGTTCAATTCCCTAATTAATCATATTTCCCTATTGCAAATTTAGTAATTTCTGCATGATATTAATGTGCATGTGTAACTTAGCATTATTGTTGTGATACTTTCCCTCAATACATCAATTTTTTTTTCCCTAATATTCTGCAGAAAGCTATTGTCTTGTGCATCTAGAATTCATTCTCATATCAATTTTGCATGTGCTCATTCAAAGACCTCACATAAATTTTGTTTATCACCCCATTTTTGAATCCATTAAAAATCATCTTTTACCCTAAAACCCTAGAAAATTAGTTTAGGATACATCAATAAGGAACCAGCCTTGATACCAGAGACTCACATCAAAATAGGTATACCTAAAAACTTGAGGTGTTTCCATTGTATCTAGGAAAGAGAGAGGTCAATTTTGCAAGCTTAGAACAACTTTAGCCATCTCTCTATAGGGTGCACTTCGAGAGATAACCTTGTTTTTAAACTTGCCAAAGTTGAAAAGTGATGAAAAGTGTGGAGAATCTCATAATGAAACAACATTAACTTAGGAATCTTTTTCAATGTTTAATGACCACATTAAAAAATAATATTTAGATACGTATGTATGTGCTATAAATTTTTAGACCTATAGCACACCCTTTGTCATTGAAAATTTTACATGGTCGAATGCAAATGAATATAAACATTAACCTCTAAAAAGTTTCTTTTGGTCCTTGACCGAGAGGGATAGTCAAAACCTCATTACCCTATCTCATACTAACATCAAGGATATGGTTATACATGATTAATAACAATTGCAATCATGGTCAATGACATGTAAACAACAAGCTGTGATAATTTAAAATTTAATTTACCATTATATTGCCTTGTGATCAATGAATCAACATTAGGATCAAGTCGAGATAATAACTTATATTATTTACAACCTCTTAAAAAGATAATTAAATAAGTACCTTAACGTTGATGAAATTCATACCCTCTGTAATGAGTGAGGAATACCTTTCTTAAGCTTTGTGGTATATGACCAACATATCAAAAAAAAATTAGCATTATATAATAATAACTATGTCTCTATACCAAAATAATACTATTATATCCATATATATATACACTAATTATTAGTGAACCATTAACCTCAACAATAAGATAAGTAAATATCATAAACAAGTACAACTACCAAACAATACATCAATGTCTCAAAATCATCACACAGAATAAGGTAATGTAAACTCATACAACCTAGCAAAGACAAATAAGTTTTTAATTTCAAGTACTTCACGAATGCTTGGTGACAAGTGTTGTTACTCAATTGAGATTCAAACTACAGATAATTATGTATATCCTTTTAAGGGTATACATATGTACTTATTTCTACAACATCATCCAAGTAACACTTCCTATCCCCTTACTCTCGTAACTCACTTCACATATCATAACTTAATCTTCCAACAAAATAGTATGAAATTTTAAGATGTGACATACTTCCCCCCTTAATGAATCATTGTCTAGATGCTTTTACTCGTTAATAACAAATACGGAATAAACCTCAAAAAAAATTATATCATATAGCTAAGGAAAAAGTCAATCATTTTCATCCCAAACTGTATTTTTTCGAGATTTTTATTTTATATGAGTTCAAATTTATTAGTTGTAACAACCTTTGAGTCATTAATTTTTTTCAAATAGTCTTAAATATGAAATAATTTTATCATTTTAGCATCCTAAATATAAAATAATATAAAGTATGTCATAATTAATTAACCAATATAAGTATTATATATTCAAAAACATAATTTTTTATCATTCAATATACCAAAAAAGTTATTTTTATTTGTTTTAAAATTTTCCAAAAATCTAAATTATTTCTCAATGGAAATTTCATGATCCGGAACCTTTTTCTTCATTAAGTGCCACTACACCCTAGATTATCTGCTGCAAATTATTTTCCTTGTTCCTCACGGTATAATACCTGGAATAGTGGTCATCACCACACTTGAAACACCCACCAAAACATATTTTCCTTTCCATCTTGTTGTCGTTACAAGTAGCATTTTCCTATCCTTTTATTTTTAAATTTGTAGTTTTATTATTTTATCCATTCTTAGCCTTATTGCGAACATTTTTCCACCATGTCTTTCTAGGTGAAAACAGTGAAGGTGAGATGTAGCCTGTATTCTTCTTCTCATCCCTATGAGAAGCTATGGCTTTGAGATTCTTATCCTACCTAATAGAATTTTTAGAAACAACTATTCATGGTAGGAAAACCCCGGGCATCCACTTCACCCCCAATGACTGGGTTAAGTCCCGTGATTAATTTTTGTATCTAAAAAATTTCATCCACCTGATACTACGGTACATATTTAAGTAGTTTAGTAAAATTTTCCCTAAATTCTGTTATACTAATCTTGAATTGATCCAAGGTGTGAAATCCAAACATTTTATAGTCATAATACAATTGTTGTAACTAGTGTTGTTTGAAATAAAACATAAATTATAATGTAGCCAAATTAAGAACAAACCAATATACTGCAAATAATATGAACTCCAAAAGAAAATAGATCTCCTTCTTTGTTATTCAAATAATGAATTACAATGTTTCCTAAATAGGAAAACAACTCCCAACTCGAGTTGCCAAGTAAACTCTAGCTAACTCTGACTAAATCTACTCTAGGTGGCGGAAATTACTATTTTTAGTAGTTTACTAGAACCTGCTATTCTTAGTAAGTTCACATGCTTATTCGTACGGGCACAGAAATTGCCACGCATCTTCTACATGCCTAAATTAGAGGAATTTCCAACTTTCTAACTCATAATGCAACTAATAGACTAGAATTAACTAATGCCCTAAAATAGGAAAAAACTAAACTATAACTTAAATCCTAATTTTCGGCCTCAAGATGGCGGATTTAGGGCCCGAAAATGTCGAAAATTTCTCCTAAACTAGTAGGGTAGGTTTCCAATGTGTTCGTCTCATCAAAACACGTGGTTTAAAAAAAAAGACTCAAACAGACACCCGGAGCTCAAGTTATGACCATTGTCAACTTCCTGCTAATTCTAGTGCATCATTCTCCCCTGCTTGAAAAAAATGTAGCTCCTGCAAGTTGTCTTCTTCAAATTTCTTCCATTTATCTGCATCCAAATTTTGAATCTCCCACTCTGTGACCCAAGTATTTTCCTCTTGTTCCAGTCCTTTCCAATGTACCAAATATTTGTTGTATTTCCCATGTCACGTGTCCATTGTTTTCTTACCTAGAATCTGATCCACTTCTTCTTTCTTCTTCACTGGAACCTGCTGCCTCCAATCTACTACTTCATCAATAACATCCCCTTCTGCACCATCCCCATGAAAAGAATACAAATCTGAAACATTAAACACTGGAGAAATATCAAAATTTCCTGGCAATTCTACCTCATAAGCATTATCACTTATTTTTTTCACAATTTTGCAAGGACCAATCTTCTTGTACTTCAACTTGTTATAGGGTCCTTTTGGAAACATTTACTTCCGAAGGTATACCATAACCAACTCACCCATGGTAACTACCTTTCTCCTTTTGTGTACATCTACTATTTCCTTATACTTATGATTACTATTCTGCAGCTTTTTCCGCACTTCTTCCTATAATTGTTGTATATGTTCGGCAAATGCTTCTACATCAGCGCTGACTCTGCTATCAATTGGTAGCTGCACCAAATCTAAGTCCCCGTTTGGATTACTCCCATACACTATAAAATGGAGACTTTCCTGTGGATCTATTTATGGATCTATTATAAGCAAACTCAGCTTATGGTAATGTTAAGTCCCATTGTTTTAACTTTTCCCCAACTATGCACCTTAACAGGTTTCCCAAACTCCTATTTACCACCTTTGTTTTCCCATCAGTCTGAGGATGATAGGCACTACTGAATTGTAGTTTAGTTCCAAATTTCTTCCATAAATTCCTCCAGAAATGACTTAAGAACCTTGTGTCCCTATCTGAAGTAATGGTTTTTGGAACACCATGCAACCTAACAACTTCTCTGAAAAACAAATCTGCTACTCCTGTTGCATCACTAGTTTTCTTACAGGAAATAAAATGAACCATCTTAGAGAACCTATCAACAACCACAAAAATTGAGTCATTACCTCTTTGTGTTTTAGGTAATCCCAAAACAAAATCCATACTCAAATCTGTCCATGATCCTTTGGGAATAGGCAATGGCATATACAACCCTGTATTTTGTGCATGGCCTTTCGAGACTTGGAAAATTCTACACCTCTCCACATATCTTACCACATCTCTTTTCATCTTTGGCCAATAGTATTTCTCTTCTACCAAAGCTATAGTCTTATCCTTACCAAAATGCCCAGCCAATCCTCCGCTATGCAACTCTTTCACTATATTATCTCTCATAGACCCAACTGGAATACATAGTTGTCGTCCCTTAAATAGATAGCCATCCTGCAAAAAAATACTCATCCTGGACATCACCTGCATCGTCTGACAATGGACTGCTTAACCTTTCAACAATATCCTTGAAATCAGAATAAAAAAAATACAAATCCTTTATTACTTCTTCAAAACCAACCACCTCATTCTCCATAGTTGTAAATAGAGTCATACGCCTACTCAATGCATCCGCAACTTGGTTCTGTTTTCCTGATTTATGCTTTAGAGAAAAAATATAACCCTGCAAAAATGATACCCACTTTGCATGCCTACTGTTCAACTTCTTTTGTGTATTCACATACTTTAAGGCTATGTGGTCTGTAAATAACACAAACTCCTTAGGCACTAAGTAATGCCTCCAATGCCTCTGTACTTGTACAATTGCATAAAATTACACATCATAAATAGATAAGATAAGATAAGATCATTGACTTAGGACAATATTAATGTCCAACAAATTGACCACAAAAGTAGGTCAACGGGACTGTAGAGTACAAAGCCAATGGAGATTCCAGCAAGAAGACCCAAACGGGTCGCCCGAAAGATTCCTACAAAGATTATACTAAGAGAAGAAGAAGAGGAGGATGACAGTGTGGGGGGGAGCGGAAGAAGGAACAACACCCCCAATAAAATCATCACCTAACATTCAAGGCCGGATGGAGATAACTGGCGATGCGCCGATGTCTAGTAACTAAAACAGTGGAATGTCTTGAAAGCCAATGTCTGCAGAGAGAGTTACGGTGCCTCTGCATAAGCTTGACGGATCTCTGTCTATGTGGGGGGCTACGAGACGCGTCTATAAGGCAGGGGGCCTCTAGTGTAGGAAGTGGAGCGCCGAGTCCTGAAAGATCTGAACTGGGGATCCGTACTCGTGTCGAGATGCCGCTTGGTGACCCTCTTCGGGGAGAGCACCAAGAAGGAGGTGATCCGTCTAGTATCCATCCGTTTGGGAGGAGGGTGAAGGAGCATGTCCCGAAATCTGAGGGCCTCCTGCAGATAAAGAGTTACACATAGACTCAGTCTTTGATCATAGTATCCTGAAGAAAGATGCAACCCTTTCTCAGGGCGCTCACGGAACATGCAATGGAATCTCCGCCTAATGATTTCGTAAATAAACAAGACACCGGAAAATGAATTGTTCTTCGGTTTCAACCCCTTCCTAAAATAATAAAACCTAGAGCAAAGCTGGCAATGTCTGCTCTAAGCGTTTTCCTTAAGTGCTCTTGGTCAGTCTCCACACAGATATCACCGATGTGAGCCCAAAACTTCTGAATTGACCTAAAGAGATATGAAGGACCTGTAACCAAACTGCCGAGAGATGCACATGGGTTTGATAATTAGCTCGTCACGGATCTCAAGAAAGTTTGCATACGTAGAGTAGTTCTTCCTTACCTCATTCAATTTCTCACTAAAGAAAGCTATTGGCTTCCTGCCTTGACTTAGGACAACACCAATTCCCACATGTGAGGCGTCACAATCAACCTCGAACACTTTATCAAAATTTGGTAGTGCCAAAATCGGTGCTTCGATGTTACCTTCTTCTTCAAGAAGTTAAAGCTATCCTTTTGTCCACAAAAACTCCCTTCCTTTTGTGCAATCTGTTATAGGTGCTACATTAGTGCTAATTTTTTTAATAAACTTTCTGTAAAAAGTTGTTAAACCATGAAAGCTTCTTACCTTTGTTATACTCCGTGGAGTAGGCCATTCAATAATTGCCTTTATCTTTTCTGAGTCCATCTATACCCCATCTGCTGAAATAATAAAACCCAAAAATACCAAACTCTCTTGCATAAATGTGCACTTCTTCAAATTTGCATAGAGCTTCTCTTTCCTTAACACTTCAAATATCACCCTCAGATGCCTCAAATGTTCTTCTTTAGTTTTACTGAAAATCAAGATATCATCAAAATAAACCATAACAAATTTACCATTGTACTCTTGCAGCACAGTGTTCATCAACCTCACAAAAGTGCTAGGTGTATTAGATAACCTGAATGGCATCACCAGCCACTCATATAATCCATCCCCTGACTTAAATGTTATTTTCCACTCATTTCCTTCTCTGATCCGAATCTCATGGTAACCACTACGAAGATCAATCTTGGTGAAATACCTAGATCCAACAAGCACATCCATCACATCATCAAGGCGAGGTATAGGAAATTGATACTTGATTGTAATTTTATTGATTGCTCTGCTATCCGTGCACATTCTCCATGTTCCATCCTTCTTTGGAGTTAATAAAGCTAGAGTTGCACACAGACTCATGCGCTCCCTTACTACACCCTTTCTCACAAGCTCTGTTTTTTGTTTATTCAATTCTGCATGTAATGTCAGGCTCATCCTATAAGCTGCTTGATTTGGGAGTGAAGACCCTGGGATCAAATCAATATGGTGCTGGACATCTCTTCTAGGTGGTAACCCATCTAGTAGCTCATCAGGAATATCATCAGAAAATTATTCTATTACTTCTGCTGCCTCTACTGGTATTTGTGTGCACTTGCAAGTTCATCCTTATTTGCGACCAGCACATAGCAAAACCCAATTGCCTTTGCCTCCTTCACAAATTCTTTTACACAAAACATATTTTCAGCCTTTCCCTCTTCCTTAAGAGGTAGCAAAACTATTTTTGTGCCATCCTTCCAAAAAGTATACGTATTCTTCCCCTGTCATGAATAACTTTTCTATCAAATTGCCATGGTCTGCCTAGTAACATATGACATGCATCCATAGGAATAACATCACACCAAATCTCATCCTTATAACTTTTTCCAATAGAAAAACTTATTAAACATCTCTTATCAACAATAACTTCATTACCCTTCTTAAACCATGCAATACGGTAAGGGTTAGGATTCTTCTCACAATGCAAGCCTAGTTTCTCAACCATCTCATTTGAAACCATGTTCTCACAACTACCACCATCAATAATAACATTACATACCTTTCCTCCTGAAGTGCATCTGGTTCTGAAAATATTTGTACATAGCCATGCATCCCCCTTGATCTCCTTTCTTGGAGCAATCATCATCTTTTTTATCATTAGATTTTCTCCCACATCTGGTGGAATTTCTAGGTCTTGTTCTTCCTCTTCTTCTTGTTCAGCTTCAACAAGATTTACTCTCAAAGGATCTGCTTGCCTCTTTTCATGTGTACAATAATGCAGGCATTCAAATGCCTATGCCCCTCTTCACCACATCGTAGCAAACAAATGGTCTTCGTGGAGCCTCCCATCCTCTGCTGCCAGCATATCTTCTGCCCCAAGGAAATCCTCTACCTCTTTGCTGATTAGGGAGATCTTGTCTTGTATCTTCTTGCTTTTCCACTCCACGAGGTTGTTCTCCTCTACCTTGACTGAAACTAGCTCGTCCCCGAAAGGAGGATGAGGCCCCCTTATTCATTCTAGGCGATTTCCTAAAAATTTGACAGTTTTGTTTTTCTTCGACCTTTAAAGCTAGTTGATAGGCATCCTCCATGCTCTTGATCCTGTGCATGCTTAGCTCATCTTGAATAGAAAATTTTAATCCATTTACATATCTTGCAGCCATTTGTTCCTCAGTTTCTTCATGCTCTACACGAATGGACAACTTGTAAAACTCATCTGTGTATTCTTGCACGGTTTGTAAGTTTTGTCTGAGATTCCGAAACCTCCTGTAAAGGGTTTATGCATAATCTACAGGAGAAATTTGTCTTTTAAGCTTCTTCTCCATCTTACTCCAGGTCCTAATCCTTTCTTTCCCCTTTCTTGACCGCTCCTTTTGTAGGTGATCCCACCATAACATATCATGACCGTTTAATTTCGTGCATGCAAATTTTACCTTCTTTTCCTCTGATATAGCCTTTCACTCAAAAAATTTTCCCATGTTAGTCAACCAGTCAATTAGCTCCTCTGGTTTTAGGCTACCTCCATATTCTAAAACATCAAATCTTATCCCATCATTATTTCCTTCTAAAGCTCAAAGCATCCTTTCCTCAAAAATTAAGGGTGGTCCTTGTGCTTTCTCCTCTTCACAAACTTCTTCTTCATCTATGTCATCTCCACCTTGAGTTCCTCTTTGGGCTATAATCGTAGCAAGCTCAGCAACTTACCTCTGCAGATCCTGCATGTTTCTATTCATTTGGGAAATACCGCCCCCTCTTCCTCTTCCTCTTCCTGCCATTTATTTTTTTTCTCCACCAAGACTCGAACCTCGCTTTGATACTAGATAACGTAGCCAAACTGTAACACACTCAATATATTGCAAATATCTTGAACTCAAAGAAAATAAATCTTCTTCTTTGTTATTGAATCATGAATTACAATGCTTCATAAATAAGAAAACAACTCCCAACTCGAGTTGCCAAGCAAACTCTAACTAACTTTGACTAAATCTACTCTAGATGGCGAAATTTACTATTTTTAGCAGTTTACTAGAACCTGCTATTCTTAGTAAGTTCACATGCTTGTTCGTATAGGCACAAAAATTTCCACGCATCTTCTACATGCCTAAATTAGAGGAATTGCCAACTTTCTAACCTACTATGCATTTAAGAGACTAAAATTAACTAATGCCCTAAAATAGGAAAAAACCGAATTACAACTTAAATTCTAATTTTTGGCCCCCAGATGATGGATTTCCAGCCCAAAAATGTGCCAAAAATGGCTCCAAATGGTAGGGCGGGTTGACCGGTGTGTTCGTCTTGTTGAAACAAGTGATTTAAAAAAAAACGGACTCAAACGGACACCCAGATAAAAAGATATGACCATTTCATTTTATGTTTTTTTAATTATTAAGTTCCATATTTTATTACTAACATTTATGTAACATGTTACATCATTACATGTCATCGTGATCATGAATGATGTGTGAATACACATCATTCATGATCATGATCTTTGTGTATAAAATTTAAAGAAAACTCATTTACATTGTATATATTTTTATTTAAATTTAAAAATGATGAATGATGTGTATTTTTAAAAATCCTCGACTCTTTTTGTAACCTTATAATAAGTTCTAACTTTTGCAAATGCTCTTCTCTTGCCACTAATGCGATCTGGAGAATCAGAAACAAGGTTAGAAAATTAATAATTAGTAAATATTGTCATTTTAATTTTTATTATTTATGTAAAGGCAAACTATTTTTTTAACCTAACTTTGTGTATGCTCTCACCTCGTGCTTTTGTGGTGATCTCGGTGATCAAAAAAATATTAGGATGACATCAAGTTCTAGGTTAGAAAATTAATACTTAGTAAATATTGTTATTTTTAATTTTATCATTTATGTAAAGGCAATTTTTTATTTATTTCTTTAACATCCTAAATGTGTGTATGCCTCACCTCATGCCTTTATGGTGATCCTTGTGATCAAAAACAAATTAGGATAGAACTAAGTTCTAGGTTAGAAAATTAATAATTAGTATATATTGTAATTTTTAATTTTATCATTTATGTAAAGTCAAAATATTTTTAATTTTCTTTAACATCTTAACTTTGTGTATGCTCTCACCTCACACCTTTATGGTGATCTGTGTGGTAAAAAATAGATTGATATGGCATCGAGTTTTGCTTCAAGTGGAGTGCAAGAAGGCCCACAAGCTTCTAAAAACACCTCACTTTCTGTGACATGATGCTTTTTCTCCTCTTTGGAGACATGTGATACTAGTGGAAAACATTGTTGGTGGTCAGACTCATATTTGGATATGTCATAGTTGCCATGCTCAATACAAATCCTCATATGCTTGACTGAAAATGCATTTGATTGGGGCAGGAGGAGTGGGATAAGGAAGTACATTCTTAGAATGTTACTACTTTGAAATTTCCAACAAACTTTTTTTGTAAACAAATGGCTAGTAATTCTTCCGCAGAGCAGAATCGGAGTACTTATGCCTTTATCCACGTAGCGAAACGAAACAAGTTGGCATCCAAAAAAGTTAAGGATTTGGTATATGTGCATTCCAATTTGCGCCTCTTGTCAAACAAGTCTGAGGACTATATTAGAGGGCCTCACAAACATTGGGATATTCTTCCAGGACTATAGACTTGGATGCCATTGCAACCACTCTTGCCCAAACTTTCAATATTTGATGGCAACGATGGCATTCGATGGAGTTCACAAGGAGTGGAGAGTGGGACTACTAAAACTCGAGCTAATGGGAGTGGCATGTAGGAATTTGCTTTTGAGGAAATTTTAGATGATATATTCTAGATTATTTGTATTCACATTGGCAATGCCACATGATTAATGAAAAATGTTAAATTTTAAGCATATTGAATGTTTTAAGCCTGGGAGAACCGAGTACCCAAACACTTGCTTTCGGTGCCAAGCATTAGACCATATGCTCCGCAAATGCCCTTTAATGACCACTTCTCGACATCCTGCACAGAAAAAAAACTAGATAGAAACCAAACCTTCTAGGTCGGCATTGGCTCAAGATTGGAGACAGAGCATCTAAAGAATTCTTTGCTCTTCTCCGATATCCATACATAATGTTGATAGAATTAAATCTATCCAAACAACTAATGTCATACTTACCAATTGCCTGACATTCTGCAAGCTTTTGTTCATCACTATCATGATGTGTTTGCCACACAACCTTCATCTCTGAAAAGAGAGGATGATCTTTTGAAATTCCTACAAAGTGGTCCCTTACAAGCTTTATCAAGCCCAAAGAGTTTCTTGTAACAAACCCTCTCTCTCTCTCTCTCAATGACATCAAAGAAATATTATATGCAAATGAGTTGTAGAAAAATAACTTAGAATTGATAGATTTCCTCTATTAATTTTATCAAATTCATATGGGACACTATTGGCCCTGATCTGCAAAAACTTTTACCTTGAAGCTATGGCCTCCAATTCCTTAGGAAAGCTCAGTAATCAAGGTAACATCAAGTTTATTCCTAAGTCTTGAGACCCAGAACAGATTGCCAACTGGAGGCCTATCACTCTCCTCAATGTCTCCTACAAGATCATAACCAAAGCCCTTGCAAACAGGCTTAAGCACCTCCTTCCTCTCATTGTCTGTAGTGAGCAAACTAGATTCATCAAACACAAGTGTATTCTTGACAATGTTATTGTTGTTTGGGAAGGCATGGAATGGGCCAGGGTCTGCTGATCAAAAGGCTCTTTTTGTGAAATATTTTGAGAAATCTTATTACCAGATAAAATGGTCTTCATTATTGTTATGCTCCAAGCCTTTGGCTTTGGGCCTCTCTTTATGCATTATATCCAAATGTCTCTTTCAGCGATGTTAGAGCTTGTATCACCATTAATGGATGCCCAATGATCCTCCATATTTTGCCTCTTTTAGATCCATAAGACAAGCCTTCCCTCTTAGCTTCCATCCTTTGTATGTCTTAGCAGGTAGAAGGGGTTCAATTACTTATTGGCCAATTATTCTCACAGAGGCCTAGTTAAAGGCATCTAGCTTCCTCAGTTTAATCAAAAACTCATCAAATGACCAAATTACATGATGAGTCCTTCCTCACCCTACTTGAGGAAGAGGCTTCAGTCTCTAATGCCATGGAATGTCCTGAATATTTTTTTGCTTTACTTCTGGCTTCGCCATCTAATGGAAAAGACTTAATGTTATGGACAATCTCTTGCTCCCAAACCTCCTTGGCTAGCAAAATTTCAATGGAAATGGATACAACCTCGCATGTTCAATTTAAATTTTTTCGCATATGCAATTTGTCTTTTAGAGATTCTCCTTCTGGAGTTATGGTCTTCTATATTATTTCAGTGAGTGGAAAAAAAATTACCTATTGGATAACTAAACCCCTCTCTCTTGCTGGGAAATTTCAAATTTATTCCAAAGTTTTAGTAGCCACTCATGTCTATTACTCTTCTTATTGGGATCCATCTAAATTCACTTATGCCAAGCTAGAAAAACTTCTTAGAGACTTCTTATGGGCCAACTCTGAAGGCCATAAAGGATTCCACAGAGTTGCTATTGGGACATTTGTTGTATACCCAAAGAAGCAGTAGGTTTGGGGCTATTGGATGTCAAACTCCAAGGTTTTGACCTTAGCATCAAATTGATAATTCAAACCCTTGAAGTATCTGAAGCCTGAAAAATCCTTCTCAAACATTGTATTAACCAAGGGACCCCTCTGCGTCACAGCTTAACAAGGGATGGGATTTCAAAGCCTCCTCCTTTCACCTGTGTCGAATGAAGATTTGTAGCACTTTTGTAGCTAAAAGCATATGGAAAGCTTGGGAATTGTTCAAACCCAACCTCATATGGGTGGGTCAAATTGGGGCTTTCAATTAATTCTCTCTCCCTTTGGTGGTCTCTCATTCTTAATTTTCATAATGTCCCCTTTGCCATGGTTCCCTGGGTTAAAATCCCTAGGCTCTTTAAGAAGTGAATTAGAGTAATAAGTGACACATTCTGCAAGGTTTCCAAGGATTGGCTACCATGGGATTTGCTTAAAGATAAATTTCAACTCAAATAAGAGGATGTGGAGTCTATTTCAAAAATTACAAATTCCATACCTGATACTTGCCTACACAAAATTGAGATCTCCTTTAGTGTTCCCTAGTGGAGAGATTGGCATTGGCCTTCGGTGATTCCTTTCTGCCGCTACAAACCCCACATCGGCTACCATCTCCTTGCCCCAAAATATGTTATGGGTGATTCTCTAAATCATCATTGGAATCTCAAATCCAGAAATGGGACTGGGGATAGAAGGTTTGAAAACATTTGGAAAGCTCAGATTGAGCCTAAAAAAGCACATTTTCTATGGTGCCTTCTTTATCAGGGGCTCCCTATAGGAGACAGACTCAAGCACATGGGAGTTGTTAACCCTACGTGCCCCGCTTGCTAGCAGCCAAAGTTCGTTAAACACCTCTTCTAGTTTTGCCCATACGCCCAATTTGCTTGGAAGTGGATATACACCCTTTTCCAACCCTTCATCCCTGATTTCTTCACTTGCAAAATGGTTTTGTTGGGGGATTCAACCATGCTTCTTGCACAATTCAATGTTTTTTGGAAAATTTTTAGAGCTGATATTCTTTTTCATATATGGAAAGATATAAATTTTGCTTGCTTTAACAACACTACTATGGATAGAGACTTCCATATGACTAATAAAGTTATTGTGATCTCTAATGTGATGCTCCAGGTTCAAGTGCAAGGTAGAGAAATCCTTCCTAGAGGTGGAACATTTGCAGTCCCTACTTGCACATTGGGGTAATGCCATGTGTCATTAGCCAGGTTCCTCCAAATTCGTCCACGCCACCGCTCTCCCTCGTAGGGTCATGGGGTTTCCCTAGGCACCTCTCTAGAAGTCGGCGGAGCTCCTCTCCCTGACATTGCACCACTCCCCTCCCAGATCCTAGAACCCTTCCCCTGCCCGCAATAGGTGTTTTTGACTGGCTCAGTAGTGTTTGGTGGCAGCGATGGTAGTGGGTGGGGCTTCCCTTCTCAAGAGAAATTCCCACAATTAGCACTTGTCATCTCTCCTCACCACCAACCTAAAGAAGAAGAGCAACAACAACACAATGGGTGGGATCCCATCCCTGACATGGCCCACCTCTCGGCCACCTTTGGTTAGGGGAGTCAAGCCAAATAGTCTGCCACCACTTTTCCTCTGACCTCCATGTTTGCTTTGCCATGGCATAATGTTTTGTGGGCCTCCATGTTTTCTAGAGCTTTTTGTTTCTTGCTCCTTTTTTGGTTAAAAAATCACGCTTTTATAAATATTATTGTATTTTGATGCCCTCATGAGTTGAGATGGCCTTTTTGCCTCGGATTTGCCTCGCATTCTCAGGTGTGACATCTTCCACCCAATTTTTTTGTAAGATTGGCGATGTACTATATCTTCTATATTAATAAAAGTGCGCTTTTCAATCCAGAAAAAAGATATGAGCCTTGATCCTACTATATTTTTCAAGTTTTGTATTTATTATGGACTAAAAAATGAGTAAAATGAGTATATATATATACAAGCCTTGGTCATATTATATTTTTCAAGTTTTGTATTTCCTATGGACTAAAAAATGAGTAAAGTGTGTGCGTGCACGTGCACGTGCATGTGCGTGCGTGTGTGTGTGTTTGTGTGTGTTTGTTTGCAGTTGGTTTATTACATGGGATTGCACTTGCTTTCTTTGTTTGCAAGAATTTATGTCACATGTTTAGGGTGCATTGAGACCCATTCAGCTACTACAAACAAATTCATGAATTACCACCATGGCTCACCAATATAGAGCGAGTCTGCAAAAGATACAGTTTTTACATTTAGGTATTCATATTCCGAGGACTTCATTCAAACAAAACAATTGAAAAGGGAGTTAGCTTGTAAATGCCCCAACTTGAATTTTAAGGATGATATCAAAACTATCCTACTTCAGGCTTCAAGGAAGAAACTTGTCTACCAACCTACCATGGACCTTTAATGGTAGCAATGATGCACATGCACCATTTCTTCTCATGAGGGAGTGAGCTCACTGATTTGCAACTCCAATCAACTTGCCATATCACCATCTTCCCTCAAACAACATTGATCCCAATGAGGATCCAAAAGCACATGTGCATCCCCAAATAAACCAGTTTGAGTATTAAAAAGGGTCACTTGCATCCAGTGTTATGTGGGGATGTGTCCCCTAGTATTCAGTGGCGTCCTACATGTCTCGAACATTTTGGGGACTTAAAAAATTATTATGTTTTTACTTTTAAAAAGCTGTTATATTTACCAAAAACTTTGAAATCTAATCTTGAATGTACGTAAAACACATTATACAGTCTAAATCCCTAAATTTTATTGAATAATTTTAATATATATAACTATAAATTTTTATGTATTACTTTAATAGCCATCCCCCTGCCATCCTCAAAATTTGGGGTATTTTTTGCCATCCTGGTAATCACGTCCCTCTGTCCTCAAGACTTAGGTAACTATGCTTGAATCCCTGATGAATTTCGTGCTGTAGTTCAAATGATGTATTCCTGCAATGGGAATGGAAACTTGCATTGGGGAAAGAGTCATACTCCTTGAGTACTTCAATCACCAGTTACAGAAATAAAATTTACAATTTTTCCCCCCAAAATGTACTTGCCATTTTGATGCTTCTAATTTGCATATATGAACATTTTGTTGCTTTAAAATCATTTAAGACCATAGAGAATATCAGATGTGCAAATTTTTGGCTATTATGTATATCAAAATGTGTTGTAACATGATTCTACAGTGACACTTAAAGGATCCATTATTCTATATAATGAAAGATGGGCAGTCAGAAACATGAAGAGGAAAGTTCATGTTGCAAGTGGCAAGTGGCAACCAAGTGGTTGTTCTTACCGTATTTCTACATACTCGAGGGAAAGGAATCTTAGAATTTTATAGCTCTACAAGAGCACACACAACAAACCTCTCACAATAGTTATTAGCAATCTAATAGTTAGGACTGTTACGTTTGTTACAACATTGAAAGAAAATAAAAATAAAATAAACCCAACAGAAAATATTAGAAGTGAGAACATACAAGCGTGCATAAGATAGATGCAATTGGTTATATTCCTGTCATCGTGATGCTCAAAATATTAATTTCTACAACTTGGAGAAAAATAATTTGAGCTCAAACATTGAATGATCAAAAGTTAGCATTAAAAATGAATCTCCAGACAAACAAAAATACCTGCACATGATCTAAAACTCCGTCTCCATTAATATCAGCATGTAAGCCACCTTCTTGGAGATGAAGCTGAAACAGAAACCCAACAACCATGTTAATAAACGATAAAATTATCCCTAATACCTTGGGGTCAGAAAAAACATGTTAGAATCACTATGGTAAATAAAGTACTGAAGGCACATGTCTACCAAAAGAATGTTAATGCATCCTATATATAGAAGTGACTCGCTTCATCAATGAGACATCAAATGCAGATAACATTAGTTCAAACAAAGTTGAGGTTTTTTATGAAATATGGATTTCCACAGAATAAGATAAGGAACCAAGTTGGTGTTCAAACTGGATTTATGTTTGACCTAAACTATGCTAAACATACACAGGCACACAGATTTAAAAGTAAATGAGACAAAAAATGCAGCTGACATTAATTCAAACAAAGTTGAGGTTTTTATGTAATATGGATTGCCATGGAGTAAGATTAGGAACCAAGATGGTGTTCAAGCTAGATTTATATTTGACCTAAACTATGCTAACATAAACAAGCACAAAAATTCAAATGTATGATTCATAAGCTATTACTCAAAGAAGATTTCACTTCATCAATTGTCCTCCGTTGAGGGACACTTAGTTGAAATCCCAATCTTTAAAGGAGACCCATTAAATTTCCTTCTGTAATTTGTACAGCTGAGTATGCAAAGGTAGAGGTTGTTACTGCTGTTTCGGAAGTTGAGGATAAAGAGGACAGAATTGAGGCAGGAGCTGATATCTTCTTCAACGCAACTTTCAAACTTCGCGGGCTACCAAAACATCATTAATGAGAGGGACAGCAGGTGTATGAGCTAGTTTTTACAAGAGCTTTTTCATTTGACCAGCATGGGATCTAGGATTTTTTAGCACTACAACATGATTCATTTATTGGGCATGGTACTTGGGCATGTGAGCTTGTATTTGCTTGACGGAAAGCAAAATTGGGAGGGGAGGACCGCAATATCCCCTTTTCTAAAATAAAATAATTAATAATATATATTATATTAAGTTGGGCCCTGTCAAGTCTCCATTTTAGGGGCAACCTAATATTATTATTAATATAAAGGTATTTTTAATACTCATTTCTTTTGTAGACAAGGATTTTAAAAATTAACAAAAAAGATGGAATGGGAAAATGGAAAAAAAAAACTTATATTTTCATAAAAAGTCGGTCTTTGGAGTGCATGCTTGAAGATAAAGGAGAAACATATCTCCCTAGGAGGTTGGTCCTGATGGGGATCATGTTTTCGAGATTTGGCACCACGTATGACCTATATAAGGGGTTCGCTTGGCTGATTTGGGCATTATCTTTTGTCAAAAAATTATAACTTGCATGGCTTTTAGACTAATTGCTCAATCACTTCCACTTAAGGGCAAAAATCCTTTGGTGTGGCTAATAAGGAGGACAAAATCCTTCCTTGTCTGATTCAAGAACGAAAACTCTTCAATTTATTGGGGATGCTCCATTATGAGGTTTTCAAAGTACTTCAAGAGATATTGCAGATTTTCAGCGAGGGTTTGATCCTAGAGTGATTTGCAGCCCTGCAACTTGCTTGGAGGTGGAGTTGGGTGCCATCTAGGGCACATTTCTTCATTCGGAGCTGATCTTCATATTCCTCATAATTTTAGAGGCTGATTGCCCACTTTCATGAGATTTTTGGGGTTTGGAATCTTCATTTCCAGCCATTGTTGTGAGCTGTAATTCTACTGTCATAAATTTAATTGCAGCTGTGTAGAATTTTCAAATTTGCATATACTTTGGAGTGTTTTTGCTTCGTGTTTGTTCTATTTGTTGAGTATAATATTTTGGAGAATTTATACATTCATTTTCAACTTGATTGGAGGGTGTTTGGTGCCCTAAAAGTGCAAATACAGTTCGCTGCTAGGGTTTTTAATATATTTTGGTTGGCTGTTGTAAAAATCAGTTCTCTCTCGATTGGGATTTGTGCTATTTCTTTGTTTTTCGGTTACAGCCCGGAAAGGGACATTACAGTAAAGGCCATTCATAAACTCCTCGTCAACCTTAAAACTCTTAGGAATTGGAAGGTTGGGTTCAGAAAGTAGGCTCAGGCATAAAGTCCCCTATGGAGTTGTTTCATCCACCATTGGTCAAGGATATCCCAAATCGGCTTGTACTTGTCTTCCATTGTGCCATAGACAATTTTTATGGTAGAAAATTTGTATGGCCTCTTTGGCTCAGTCCATGCCATCTCATATATAGCCCCTTGCGCGCTTTTTTTCATGAACCACACAAAGGAGAGAAGCCAATGGCTTTGTGACCTGTAAAAATTATTTGAAAAAAATAACTTTGTTTAACTTTAAATTTTAAGTATCGACTCTTAAATGAAGTAAATAATTATATTAAATTACATTTTAAAACAGAGAAAATAGAATGTTAAGAAACTTACATCTACAATCTCGCTTTCTGGTGGGCAAAAGAGGGACTCATCAAACACCAACTCTACAACATCAATCCCAATAGTGGTTTTTGAGTGTGAAAACTCACTCCAATTCTCACTAACAAACATTCACTTCAACAAAACTTTCAATTGTAGCAAAGATTGCAAGATGATGACGGATGTTGCAAAGCAGGTCAACCAGGTCGGACCAGCTACTTGTTATCCGTGAAATCTCTCATTAAAGACACGATCCAAGCATTGTTGTAAATGAACTTGCAAATATTTCAGCCATGCTCTACAATTGGCTTGACCCAATCCATTTTCCCGATATCCTTCCACATCAAATCGATGCTATGTGTCGAGCAAGGAGTACAAAATACTGAGGGGTGCCTCTAGACTAACCCAAAGCAACATAATTTGCTTCTTGGTGACAACTTGCACACGTTTTCTTCCACCACCTCCATCACAACTTCATCCAAAATGCGACATAAGCACTCAACATTTTTAATCCTCCTTGAGGCATCAATTGACTTCAAAAAAACAAACTTGTTGAAAGAAGAAACCAAAAGTTTAGCAATGTTCTATTTTTCCTATCAATCCATCCATCCATCAGACATGATGGTGCAACCCTTTTTTCTCCAATCAACCGCACGTCATCAATGATTAATTAGACACCAAACACCTTTATCTAACAAAGTGGGCCCCTTGGATCATCAATAGACGGGGCTTTGAACACCCAACTAGCAACGACAATAGCATTGACTAATGCTTGCCAATATGGCGACCTAAAGCACATAAAACACAAATTTTGGAATTTAAATATTAGAATAAAATTTTAAAGATAAAAAATATATTTTAGAATTAAAAATCTGATTCTAAAATAAAAATAACAATATGAACTCATACAATATCATAGTATTACCTAACCACATGAAAAGGAAAGTAAAAAACGTACCAAAAGTCACCCACTATGCTTCTAGCAACTATCTGTTTGTCCTTATGCCAACCCATGGTTGTTAACAATGATTGGGAACTAGAAGCATTGTGTGGCACAAACAAACTCCCTAAATTACGAGATCTAGGCCCAATGCTACTAGGCATTGGAGGTGGCAGAACGGAAGCAACAATTATTTAAGATTTTGCCTCACCCTTTGCTCCGTTCCCTAATAGGTCTCCAACTGAGTTGTAACTTCCCTTGAAAATTCAAGATCTACAATTTGACACATTGAAATGTTACGTACAGGTACATGGGCAAGGTGAAATTTGAGGTTATTAATGGCACCCCCTAGAAACTTAATGCCACAATATTTGAAAAACACATGCCCTTTCTTCCTACCGAATAGGCTTGCTTCCAGGCAAGGTCTAAAGTTTTGTTTGGTCCCCTTGACATGCTAAAACTGAAAAACCTGCAATGTAGACAAAAGGACAGCAGTAACTATGGTCCATAATACATCAAAAAATAGACAAAAGATGAAGTTTTTAATAAACTTGAGTTGCAAACTTTTTTCTATTCTAATTTTAAATTTACATTCTTTACAAGTCAAATAGAAAGAATGGGCATGATTGAATGAAAATCAAGAGGAAAAAAAAGAAAAAGAAAGAGAGAAATGTTGAAATTTTGTTTTATTAACCTCTTGTATATGTTTGAAAAATGATTAAAAAACAGCCAATCCTTGTTATCAGCATCACCAATGCACACAATCATCTCTAACCACTTCTTACCAGTGTTTTCAGAACCGGTTGAACTAGAACCGGCCAGTTCGACCGGTCTGAATTTTTTGGCATGAACCGGTTGAAAAACCAGATCATTTGACTGGTTTGGGGCCTAACCGGCTGAATCATGTCCCTGCGTAGCTATACGACACAATTTTTAAAAATTTCACTTTTTTAATTAAAACTTATATTTTTTAAACAACCTACATCCTAATTTATTACTATATAGACACCCCCCCTCTATTCACTTCACACCTCTCTCATTGAGCATTTGTGAGCAAAAGATTGGAGAGTTTAGTTTTGGAGTGAGCTTGGAAGTTGGAGCTTGTTTTCCATTGCTTGTGGGCTCTTTGTGGTGTTATTGGCATCCATATCGAGACTTCTTCACTTCTATTTGTGAGCACCTCTCTCATTTGTAAGGATTTGAAGGCTTGGGGCAGCATTGAAGAGTGTTGATTTGGAGTGAGCTTGGAGTTTGTTTGGCATTGCTTGTGGGCTCTTTGTGGTGGTCTTCACATCTACATTTGGAGGGTGCAACCCATATACAAGCTCGGAGTGTTTCTTAACTTTATTTGTGTGCACATTGAAAGGTATTGTTAAGTTTTAAACTTGCCCCTATTTCTAAATCTTATTAAAATCAATTTTTTTAATTTTATTTCCATTTTCAGATTTCTTTACATTTGCAATGGCCCCCCGAGTTAAAGACCCTACATGGAACCATGCAGACATAGTTGATAATCAACTATTTTGTAAATATTGTAAGAAACACATCACGCAGTGGGCAGGGGGGGCGGGGGCAGGGGTATTCATAGGTTGAAACAACACTTGGCTGCTCAAAGAGGCCAAGTTTCCCCATGTGATGCACTGGATATCGATACCATTAGACTCAAAACGATAAACTTTCCTGAGAAACATAAAGAAGAGAAGGCTAGGCAAAAACAGATAGATGTTGAAATAGGGAGGAGGCAACATGCCATGGCCCAAGCAAGTGTTGAAGGCTCTTGCTCTGACCCCTCTGTTCATGTTAGAGACCCTTTCGGTATATGCCTCCCACATCCACTCATATTCATGATAACTGGCCTTAAAAAGGAAAGAACATCCAAAGTTTTTTCCATCTTCTTCCACACCTACTGGTGCCTCCATACCAACAGAAAATCATCCTACCTCAGATAACCATTGGAAGAAGCAATACAAAGAAGTAACTTTTGAATACACTGCTAGGTGGTGGTATGATACAGATATCCCTTTCAATTCCGCCCGCTCACCTTATTACCAGCCTATGTTTGATTCCATTGTTGTTGTTGGTAAGGGCTTCAAAGGCTTTAGTATGCATGACTTGAGAGGATCTCTTTTGCAAAAAGTTGTGTCCAGAGATGAATATTTGAAGAGTTGTAAATTATCATGGGCCAAAACAAGACGTACCATTATGTCAGATGGGTGAGCGATGGCAAGAACCGCACCATAATAAATTTTTTTGCCTCTCGTCCATAAGGAACTATGTTTTTGAAATCAGTTGATGCATCTGATACGGTGAAAGATGCAAATTTGTTGTTTGATTTTGTGGATGAGGTCGTTGTAGAGGTGGGGGTGGAAAATGTTGTACAAATCATCACAGACAATGCCTCTATGTTCTTGCTGGTAAGATGTTAGAGACTAAACACAAAACAATATTTTGGACTCCATGTGTTACACATTGCATAGACCTCATGCTTGAGGATATAGGAAAACAAGATTAGAACAAGAACACTGCAGAGCATGCCAAAAGCATCAGAAAATACATCTACAATCACTCATGGGTATTAAACCTAATGAGGAAAAACACTGAGGGAAGAGAACTTGTTAGGCCAGCCATCACAAGATTTGCAACAAACTTCCTCGCATTTCAATCTTTTCTTTCCCAAGCACAAAACTTGAAAAAGATGTTTTCAAGTGATGAATGGAATGCATCAAAGTGGAGCCGCAAACAAGATGGGAAAGACACAAAGAAGAAAGTTTTTGACAATTTATTTTGAAAAAAAACAGTAGAGGTTGTGAAGATTGTTGAGCCTCTTGTTAATGTATTGCAGTTGGTGGATGGGGAAAAATTAGCCATGGGCTACATTTATGAGGCTATGGATTAGGAAAAGGAGCAGATAAGGGCAGCATACAAAGACACAATAACTAAGTATGGGCCTATATGGGAGATTATAGATAACAGATGGAACAATCAACTCCATCGCCCTATATATGCAGTTGGATATTTCTTGAACCCAAGATATCATTATAGAGCTTAGCTTGGAGAAGATCAAACAGGAGAAGTCAAATATGGTTTGTACAAGTGCCTAGAGCGCATGGTCCCTGATGAGAGATAACAACTTGAGGTTCACTGATAGATCAGATTCTCCAACAAAGTCACAGGTACCTTTAGGAAAAACCTTGCAAAGATTGCAAGAGATGTGGACCAACCAAGTAAGTAATTCAAAGTTTTTTGAAGTTCATTTGATTAAACTTTATGATGAATAATCATGTATTTTAGCGTAAGACACAATTTAATTTGTTGAATTACGCTTAAAGTTATAAGTTTTATTTTTAATTTTTAACGTTGTTTTTATCATCATTGTTTAATAATTAAGCATTTATATTTTTAATTGGAGCACATTGGCGGGATTCATTTGGTAGTCATTGTCCTCAATTGCGAAAGTTTGCAATTCGGATCATGGGCCAAACTTGTAGTGCTTCTAGGTGCAAGCACAACTGGTCCATCTTTGAGCGGATTCACACAAAGAAGAGAAATCATTGGTGATCTTGTCTTTGTGTAGTACAACCTTCGATTAAGGCGCAAACAGTTGCTAAACCAAAGACCTGATACAGATCCTATTGTCTTGGATAATATAGATCCAACCTCAGATTGGGTAGAGGAGAGTTAGCCAACAGAGTTTGATCCCGATGACTTGGGGTGGATGGGTTTGAATCGAAATGATGAGCCACTGGTAGCACCACCGCCACTATCATGAGACATAGCAGGCACTAGTTGCACTCGTGCTACTGCCAGTGCCAATACAATTTTTGCAGATGTCCCTGAGATTTTGGATGGGTCAGAGTCAGGACGGTGATGATATTGATGAGGATGAGCCTGAGGATCCCATTCTCAGCAGTGGTGCAGAGTTTGATGATTGATCATAGATGTCATCTACTTTCTTCTAGAGTTTTGTAACTTGTAATATCTATATCAATGATCATAGCATGTTTTTTTTGGATTCTTGGACTATAAAGGCCATTTAGAGCCTCGTTATTTATGTATTCTGTTTCAGAATCTCGTATATGATATATGTATTGTGTATTGGACTTGAAGTTCGTGCCATTTTGCTATAAATATCTTTCTTACATATATACATAAGCAAGCTTTGCATATTTTGTGTGTAACTGTTGGAATCATGGAATCTAATCTTTCAAATATATTGTTTTCATTAAAAATATAAATTTTTATGTGTTTTTTAGTAATCCGGTTTATAAAGTTTGACCTGGTTCGGTTCCATTCCGGTCGAACCCTCGACCAGTTCCAAGTCCGGTTCTGATTTTTAAAACATTGTTTCTTACCAACTCATTACACAAGAACAATCAAAGTTGTTCAAGGGAATACTAGAAAATCGGAATTAGTCTGTGAGTATGAGGAAAGTGAAATTCTGAAATAGACTCGTGAAAATAGAATTTGAATGAGTGAATGACTGTTTCAATGTGTTACGATGACTTTTGGGTTTAGGATAATGCATTTTTTAAAGTTTATTGTTTTTTTTATAATTTAAAAATAAAAAAGTAAAAAATTGCAGGCCTCGATGAGTTTGCATGCGTGACTCACAAGTCCTGACAGGTCTTGTTATATCTGCCGAGTTTTCTTCAGAACATCACTCAGCAGGACTCAAACCTGAATCCGCGAGTCCTCATAGAGATTTGCCAAGTCTCGAGTCACTATTTAGGACAAGGTATAATTGCACAAGAGTCATTTATTGAATTTGTAAAAGAAAGGAATTTAATTACTTCGAGAGCTTTCCTGTGCTAAAAGCAAAATTAAAGCATATAGGGGAGCATCTACAATTCACTTATTACATTGATAAAAGCATTGAATTGACAAGGGTTCGAAAAGTTGCATTCCACTGGATTGCCTGTTGAACTGTATTATACTTGGTGCATTGGTTGTAAAATTGTTCAACATCCTGAGGGTCTAATAATGCTGGAGGGATAACACAAAGCTTGATTGACTCCCTTCAAGTTTTATGAGTTTGAAAGGTGTTGTGGGTTTATTATGGTTCCAAGGAGGGAGAGTTGTTATCCAGTGTCACAATGAATTCTGGAAAAGCAAGCAAGATTTTCAGAGTTTGGGAGCATATGAACAAAGTTGTCAAATCAGTTTTGCAATATCTAACTATTGCCTCCCTATGAATTCCAAAAAGTCAAGCCAGGTTATCGGAACCTAGGAGATTGGTTTTAAAATTGTTTAAAATCCTGAGGGCCTAATAATGCTAGGGGGATAATACAAGGCTCCATTGACTCCCTTCAAGTTTTACGAGTTTGAAAGGTGTTGCGGGCTAATTATGGTTCCAATGAGGGAGAGTCGTTATTTAATGTCACAACGAATTCTAGAAAAGAAAGCAATATTTTCAGAGTTTGGAAGTATATGAACAAAGTTGTCAAATCAGTTTTGCAATATCTAACAATTGCCTCCCCGTGAATTCCAAAAAGTCAAGCCAAGTTATTGGAGCCTAGGAGCATTTAGACACGGTTGTCATATCAGTTTTGCATTATATGACAGTTTCCAAAACCGTATTGCTACAATTCTGGCTGAGCCACCAAAGGAGTGCTACAGTACTTATGGAACTTCTTTGTTTCACCTAATTTTTTAGGTCGTTTTCATCTCATTGTCTAGATCTATTTTCTACTATTGTTTGCGATGATTGTTTCCAAAATTGCGAATAAATGTGTATCGCACAAAAACCCAAATTCTTTCTAGCATTTCAATTACCCTATGCTTCCAAAATGTTCCTAGACTATCCATTTATATTGTTAGGTATGGTTAATTGATTTATATCTATTATATTTGACTAAGACCAATTAGAAAATAGATGTGGTAATTTTAACACGTTATTAATGCAAAACTACCTTCCACATCTACAATTACACACTTGGACATCATGGTGTTCCTCATGGCACACCTCAACAAAGACTCATTTGGGAGGTGCACAATGCCAAAACAATGGGACACTTTGACATTACCAAAACACCGGTATCACTACAAAAACACTCCTATTGGCCTCGCATGCGAACAAACGTCGAGCACCGCATCAAATAGGAAGCTAGGAATTTAAACACCTTTGTTCATTCCATCCAAGCCTCGGAATTCTATAAGCATGGATTTGAGGACTGGACTACCTATGATGAAGCACCAACTCGACTCAATATTTGTTGTATTGGGTAGGATTTTGAAGATGGTTATCATGGTTACTTGCAAAAAGAGCAACTGCAAGAAAACACGCACTCATTCTTCAATCATGTTTGGATTCACTTTGGAGTCTTGACTATCAACATACATTATATTTGATAGTTGTATGTTGATAGCAACTTCCAAATTGTTAGTCATTTCCAACCTTTGCCAAAGATGATGGATATAGAATTGTACCGGTCTACAACATTTTGTTTTCAAACAAATGGACAAAAAGAAGGCAACCACACACTTGTTCATTTATTTTGCAAGTACAACAATGCACATTTGTGCACCCAGGATGATAGCTCTTTACAATTCTACATGGCATTGTCCGTTTCAAACATGTCTTGGGTTCCAACCAGCAGCACCTCTAGACATATCCTACTGAACGTCATTTCTACACAGAGTTGCTTACACACGAACAGGAAGTGGACAAAGCGCAAAGAGTTTGTGCAATGCATCTAATATGTTCAGTAACAGGTTTGGCAAATACTCACCCCAACAGCACAAGTACACAGAGCGCCATGATGCACACCTAATGAGTTCAAGTTGAGTCCTATGGTATGGGTCTAACTTCACAAGGAATGCTTCAAGGGTTCTCGAAAGAAGATCACGCATTTGTGCATGGCTCTTACACTTAATTGCATGCAGCTGGAGAGAACACCTTTGTCCTTCATCTGCCACAATACTTGGGGCTACATCCAATATTTTATGTGGAACTCCTTAAGCCATACTTTCCACCTTTTCTTGAGTTAGTAACAACACTTGTTCTTTGGACTTGGATCCTGAACATTTGCAGATAGTGTCAAAGGATCAATATGGTGTATTCACAACAGCGTGCACCCACCAAAGCATACATCAATTGTTCAAAATGGTCAAGGCAGAACAATACGCTGATCAGGCTATGTGGTGCAACCTTCAATATCTCCAAGTTCAGTTTTTAGAACTGAATGAAGACATGATATGGCCTATTGCTCCTCAAGAAAGGCCAAATGATTCAAGTGCAGCCAGGTCGATTTGCTCTCTTCTCCCAACGGCATTTGGTTCTCTGGGCATGCCCCTGTGTTCCACATAGCTAGCACAGCTCAATGCATCTTGCAGTACCCACAACTAGTTTGCACCTTTGCAAACTAGTTGTGTAGCGTCATTGTGCATACCACTTCAAAACTCATCGACCACGTCACCCTGAGCTTGCACCATCTCAAAGTACTTGACAGTAATACCACATGCCCAAAAGTCCAATTGTTGCACCTGCAAGAAGGTGAACTCCGTGTAGAAGATGAAAAATTTCACAATTGTTCCCTTTTGTAACCGCTTTCCTTTAGTGACATATTGTAACCCATTTGATCCCAAGGGGAGAATGTACATTCATGCATTGAGCATTTAGTATCAAATGATTTGTATTCTCATGGTAGTTGAGAAAATCAGTTATGAAGTGCTTCCCCTTTTTAATCATGGGAATCTTCATTCTCAGCGCTGACATTGTAGGCATATGTACCATACCATATACTATCTCGTTGAATAGAAGTTACATTATTCTGCAAAAAATCCACATTCAAATGTGTTTTTGTTTACTACCATTAAGATTTCCATTACATGTTGTATAACCCCTTGCTTTAATAGCTAGGTTAAAGGATTGTCCTCCACACCACCATCCTAAGCCCCATAAGCACAGATCATAGGCAAGTGCTTTACCTTCCCAAACTCATAATCCCAAAATTTGGATATAAAAGTGCAGATGAATATGCACATTCTTGTATAACGATGCACTGATACAGAGACTCTTCTTGAATTTTCCCTCTGCTGTCGATTAATTCCTTGTTGGTTAGTTGACATAGGATGTTTTGAGTTAGAGCTTCGCTGTATGTTTCTTTACTTCCAGATCAACGTTATGGTGTGGCTCTTTCCTGGATTCTATCATAGTTTGTAAGGTTTTTCTGTTTAAGGGCATATCATCTGTGCTTTAGCAGAGATTTTACTTGGAATTCCTTTCTCGATTATTTATGCTCTTTTCCTTTTCTCTTCAATTACTCCCATTTCTTATAGAAAAAATACATTAAGTGAGAAAACTCTTTGCACAAGTCTCAGATATGCCGTTTGGTACAGCAGAAGCCATTCATTTCATTGAGATTTATTAGCAGCATTGTGTGGTAGAATTGCAATTATATCTTTGTAGAACCTTGGCCACCTGAACATGTTTGATCTTGTAAAGAGACAAAGGTACAGTATCGCCCTTTGGGGGGGTTGATACTTTGTTGGCTATAGTGAAGACCCTGATTCCATTCACCCAAATTCCATGCACGCTATGAAATCAGTTTGAGTAGGTGTCAGGAATATTGAGTCCCTGAAAAATACATAACTGGTTATCTGTTCAGCGAGGGTGTCACGAGTGGATACACCAGTGCTAGTCTTGCATTTTTGTTTTTGCTATAGGGTTTAGGGACCCTAGACCCACAAAAAATTTGATCCACAATATCAATCACCAATTGACATAACATCAACTCAGGACCTCCTATAATAAGGGGTTGGCATATTGAATGCTCTTTGACCAACAACTACAGACTCCAGCTTTAGTTTATTTTGTCTGACTCATCCTCCCTGCTCATTCCTGGGCAAGCTTGTAGGCCAAGGAAATTTGACAGTGAGATACTAACAAAACTTCCTCTAACACAACACAATTTAAATGCAATTGATCAGTCCTCAAATTTCAAGGGGTGTGCCAATTTACTGAGGATGGTCCATCATATGGGACAGAGAGCTAATCAAAAATAACCCAAATCTTATCAGTGATTACTGTCAAAAAGGGCAAGAGCAGGCTCTTAAAACTTCACAAACAAAAAAAGAGACCAATGGTATCTCCGCCTCTCATTTCTGGATCCAGATAGCAGCATATCAATTCATGTACAATTCACTTCATCGTATATAGACATTTCAATCTCATTTTTTAAGTGCAGAAAATCAGCAGACTAGAGTAGATCACAGAAACCTATATCATAAAGCAAAAGCTAAAGTGAGGTAATTCAGAGATAAGGCTGGAATCTCAATCGGATGACTTTTAGTGCTCATATGTTTGATTTTTCTTTCACATCACTGAGAAGCAAGAAACACACAGCAGCAAGTTTAGAAAAATGAAACTTCAGAAGAAAACAACATTTTATTATTGACATAAAACTGGAGCATAAAGGGGTAGAGAGACAATACCAAAACTTAATAATTAATAATTATGAATAGGATCAATTTATTCCACAAGAATGAAATTACTTTTCCTCCAAACATTCATTATCATTAATCCTTCATACAAAAATCAATTAAACATACCACCAGATTGCCAAAAGCTGGTTCTGGAAATTATCATTATCTTAAAAACTTTAACAGAAATACTAGTACATTTTAACAAGCTTGATAAAAAGGTTGCCACCAAGGTGGACAACCAGCCAATTAAATGGGTGTTTTTTATAAACAACAAACTTTCCATGTTGGTCTCCTTGCATAAAAGGTCTTTAGTTTTGCCAAGAGTTGACAAAATAAAAAAAATAAGCAATCAATATTCTACCATTAGTCAATATGTACATTCTCCACTGGACCAGCCTCCCTTTCATCATCAGAATCTTTGCTGCGGAACACCAGTGGTGGAGGCAAAGGGATTGCTAAGGTTTCTGCAATGGTATCCACGCTTTTCTGAAGATGGCCAAGTCTTCTATTATTCTCCTTCACTCCTTGCCAAGTCCGCCCATGGACAATTCTTCAATTCTCGTCATGCACCAAAAGATTTCTGTTTGTTAAGTGGGAGGTGCCTGTCACAATGACCTTCGTGGTAGCAGAGGGATCTTGGACCATGTCATACACATTACTGTATTCATAGGTGGTTTCAGGGTCCATCACCAAGCTAACAATTTATCAAGCAGTGCCGACATCTTCACAATCGATTTAAATACCGACCCGCGCACAGTCCCTCAGCCAGACTCAAATAAGGGCATGGAAAATGCGCCAGTACAGGTGTGAGAAAAACTTACCTTTCAATCTTTTTGCATTTCAAGTGTCCATCCCCCATTATCTTTCTGCCTTTGATAGGAGTCGAAGACGAAGCAGCACTGTGAGTCCTAAAAGATTTCCGAAGAGGGAACTAGCTATCCCTTTCTCTGTCTTGTCTATTGCAGGTGTTGGATGGACCAGATAAACATAGCAAAGCCAGGAGAGGGAGATTGCATTAATACAGATTCATCAAACCAAGCATCTACTGGCCAAAGAAAACCCACAGCATCTTTATCCCAACCACAGGCATTTCTCATCCTCGACTCACTGGCTCAAACTTGACCAGTCCTCACACAAATCCACCCCAGAACAGTAAACTTATGTCGATAAACACTAATCACGAATAGAAAAATAAGAGGTGGGGAAATAGATAAGGGAATGGGGGAGCCATTATTTTGATTATAGGGATTGAATCATAATTGCATAACAAGGGGAGGGTGACTAGAGGGTAAGGGGCAGGGATGCCATATCGGGAAATGGATCTAGGGACTTAACGGGATGGGTGTTGAAGAAGCACCTTCAACTATCTTCCCATAACTTATCTCGGTCACCCTCAGAAACAAGAATGCCCACATGCTTTTTGCTTTTAGATCCACAGCAATTTTCTTATTCATTTGATATGGATAAAGATTGTATGGCCAACCTACCAACAAGCAATGATGCTTCATCCACAACTTCTTTTAACCTCCAACAGGATTTATGCCCTATTTCATTATGTTTGTTAAAATTTGGGAGTGACCTTCAATGACCAGATACTCCAATCCCCTTATGACAGAGATTTGAATACATTGGCAGATCATCAGCTTGATTATTTGTATCTTTTCTCACATCTATTGCGAAATGTACACTTGAGTGACATTTATAATCTCGGGGCACACCTCCCCCACCAGCAGGGCTCAGATTCTCCTTGGCTGCACCATCAATATTAAGCTTCGTAAATCCTGTAGGAAGACAGTTCCATAATATCTTAGGCCTTACTTGCGTATTCATCCTTATCCCCTTATAGGGGAGGGGGGACAACTATCCTTGGGCGATGATATAAGCTTCCATTGAGGGCATAAGATCTAATCTTCCAGATCAATCCTTCTGTCCCACTTTAGCCATGAATTCATTAATTCTGATATTGCAGCCTCTATTTTCGACTAGACTTTATGCCACAAGAGAGTTTATCTTCAAAAAACTTGCTATTCCTCTCCGATCAAATAATCAGAACAGTAACTACTTAAGAAACCTTCCAAACAACCTGGAGTGGCTGACTTTTGACCTAAAATGAGCCTTCATCTAACATGAGTTTTTTAGAACTGGATAATACCCATCTTAAGCCCCATTTGCTAAGAAAAGAGCTCCAAATATGCTAGGGGAAGAGGCAATGGGGAAAAATTGAGTAAACGGATTTTTTGTTCTCCCCCACAAAGTAAATGGAGGGGTCATGGTATCTTCTACACATCAATCTACTGCAGGAGAGGGCCCTACCCTCCAAGGCCATCCGTGAGAAAATATTTGCTTTTGGTGATCCTTCATTTACCTAGATTTTCCCATTTGGAAATTTATTTAAATTCCTGTTGAACTCCATGAAGACTTCAACATATCCAACTTTCACAATTACAAACCCTAATTTATCACCTTCCAAGAATAGTTTATCAGGACCAATTCTGGAGGGGAGAGATTGACAACGTAAGTTGAGGTTTATTGCTCTGATTTTTATGGCAGATCCTCCCAATTCAGAGATATAATAATTATTCACCATTGGACCGCATGGTGAAATTGTAAAATTAGATAATTCCTTTAGCTCCTCATCATGACATAGAAGTATCTCCTTAAACCATGCATCCTGCCAGATGTACATCCTTGATCTGATGTACATTGTGATACCAAACTTTACGATGTAATGAAATGATACAAAACTATCGAACTAATGAACAGATATCTAATTTCAAATCACACATGCATGAATAATCAATTGTTTGAAAAATATGTTGGCCTTTACGATTGACGTGACAAGTTAAAGTATACTTTAATGGCTCATTACAGAGGAACGATATCTGATCCATATAACGACCAACGATACCTTAACAACCACTAAAAACCTTAAACCTTGCTAATACTATACTGTAGTCAATGGAAAAGTGTTTACAAAATTACAAATATATGTTAAATGATCAAAGTCTAATCCATTGGGGGAAATAAAAACTGATTTCCCTTGTAACAATTAACAACCCACTATTCCATTTTATAATTTTAACCTCACTCTAATACCAAATGTGAAATTCGGTTAAAGCTTTAAGAAAAAACTATGATAACAAAAAGATAAACAGCTAGCACTTATCAGCCGGCTGTTGTATTCGCATGATGATGCGATTTTGTATTGTATTTGTATGCAAATCTAATAGAAAACACTTCTCCAACATTTTACAGACTCATTTGATACATTTTCTAGTTATATTTTGCAGACAATATATGTTTTTAAAAGAAATTTGTCTATTTTTAAGTTGTCGAATATTCCCAAGTCTTGCCGAGTTTTTGCCAAGTCAATTTTTTTCGGTTTGCAGAATACGAGTATGCGAACTATGATTAAGAGCATGCATAAAGGGAGAATAAAAGGTGAACTAGGAAAAATAGAGCACTAATTCTGGAGCATAAGCATACACGAAATCAGCATGTACAAGAGAAGCTAATTTTTGTGGTGAAGTGTTGTTGACTCACCATGCAATGTAGGCATTGTATAAGAGCTGTCTATTTTGGCAATTCATCATGCAATTAAGGTGCTGACGAAGTCTATTCTAGGATTTAGTGAAACTGCTGTTGATTTACCATGCGTACTGGGTGGCTGAGAAGTCTAATTATAGACTGTCTATTTTTGGAAATAAGTGCTATTAATTCTCTTCTATTCTAAGTGTTGGAAATGTATATAAATAAGTCACTTCGGGGTAGAGATAAATATACAATTAAAGAGACAGTATTATGGGTATTTTGCAAGAAAATGATAAGCAGCCTGTTTAGTTTTCAGCCGTGTTGATTGGGGTGTATACTCTATCATTGTATTGTATTTGTGACCACAGATTGCTGATTAATGAATAATACAATTGAGTGCTCCTTGGTTACTGAGTTTTTCCCAAAAGGGTTTTCCCAGGGTATATGATGTGTCCTATCGGAGTTATATGTGATTGCATGTTGATGTACATTCCTTGCATGTTTATTAATCTTACTGAATTTGAGAGATCTAGGTCTGTTTTGCACTTCTTTCCTCTGAAGATTAAGTAAGAAGTTGTTCCACATTTATCTAGCTTCCTTTTAGTAGATAAAGTGCATGAGAAAGAGAAGTAATGAATTCACTCAACTAAATAAAGTTTGTAAACAAGTGCGATAGAAAATAAACCAACCTTGTGGCTTGATATATAAGAAAGAGGGTCACTACACTCTCAGTCACAAGGAGTGAACGAGTGTAGATTGGGAAGTGACTATTGCAAGGAAGAGGCTGTGAGGGCTCCTCAAAGCCCTGGAGGTCTCAGGATGACAGGGATATTGGTGCTAAAAGGAGTAGTTCAGCAAGAGTATGTAAAAAACAAGCAGAAGAATAGCTGGAACATTTGTACGAATTCAAGACTGATTTTAGAAGCAAGCAGTAAGTTCCTCCTCCAACGAAACATGCAATGCCAAGTCTAAACCCGCCTTTATACAGGGAGAAGCTGAAAAATATTATAGACATGGTGGGACAGAACCGCTGCCAACAAATTGTAAAGGATTAGAACAGAACACTAAAACATTAGAACATAACAAACACTAATCTTCTATTCATGGCGGACAAGAATATGTTGAAGATTCATTCAAGGGGGCACATCAATGGTGCAGAGTACATTATAGCTATGTTTTGTTTGACCAGTTTTCTTTTCCTTGCTCATGGAAGGAAGTATTGCCCATTTAGACAACAATGTTCGCTCAAATTTTGGTGAAAGACTGAGGAAAACAAAATCAATTCCCAACAGATGTTTCCTTTCCCTCTTTACTTGGTACTGACATTCCATACGCAACACAAAAACTAACATTCCCTCACACAATCAATTAAAAGTAAGAATAAGGTTCCTGTAAGAATAACGATCCTTGTTAGAAGAATCTAAAGAAAATTGATAATTACAACCCTCCAGGTAAACTTCACTCCAACATTATGTTCTAAATTCCTGTCTATTTTGATTCTAAAACATTTATGAATCCAATGAACACCATCATATTCTTCCAAGCTAAAATTATGCAAAAAATCATCCGCATAATCAGTTTAACTAGGTTGAAGACTTTGACTAAACATCAAGAAATCAGATCCAGCCCATACAACCACTCTCATAAGAGGAGGCAGTACACATACACAAAATCACTCTCTATTGGCCTATCATTTTATCACATCAGGGTCATATGAGGTCCATGACATCATTGTTGCTTCCATAACATCTGCATACAATTCAATTTCTTATTCTTTGTAACAAAGTTCCAACAGTCACTCATTTGGAGATGCATTCAAAACAGAATGACATATAAATCAAACTAATGCCATGCGAAAAAACAAAATCACAATGAGCATATATAGTACATAAACCTGGCTACAGGATAATCAAAATCACCTTACAGATTGTACGCCCAGAAGCTAGATGAACAGCCTCTATTCCCTCCTTTTGATGAGCTACAATGACGTTAGGAATCCACCAGAGTTGAGTATAATTTGTTATCACGGAAATATAGAAATTCCTCTGTGGTCATTAAGGAAAAATAATCAAGACTTATCCCTTTACACCAAGTAGCAAATAAAGGGTAACTTGGTACATTATTCCTAGTCTTATAAAATTAAGGACACAAAATTAAGGTCATCAGTAAAAAATGCGCTGAACCAAATCCACATAACAAAATTTAAGAAGGCCTATTTAAAAATAACTATAGCAAGTAAATGGAGTATTAAAACAAAAATATCATTTAGCCCATTAGCTCTGCCCATTATACATCGGGTATTACAATAAGCAAGTTAAACATCATTACTTAGAAAGAAGGCGGAATTAATGACTCCCAAGCAATCAGCATTAGCCTTGAAAAAAAGGTTCAGAAAATTATCAAAACACGTGTACATGTATTGCATGCATCTGACAAGAAAAAGAACTTTAGATAACTATACCTAATCACTTATTTAAGAAGTGCTTTTTGGAACAAATTCAGCAAGGTTTTGAACCTTAGTAACTCCAGTAAAATGACATGAATGGTTGAAGAGAGACAAAATTAAGAGACAAGTTTTGCATGTTAGATGCTTTCCCTTTAGAATATTCATTAGCGGCATTACTCCTCCTGTGAGAACTTAGCAGCCAATTGTGTGCTTCCAATTATTAGGGTGGGCTTTCTAAACCTATAATGATTGTCTAACCACAAAATCCCAGATTTACTTGCATTCCATGAAACAAGAAATTTGTATCACTTATTAGATGATGATGACCATTTAGCATATATTTCTTTCGTCTATAGTATTTAGGTTAAAACATCCAGTGATAAATTAAAACATAAATTAAGGCTCTTATAAAGATTAATGGGGTGTGATAACCAATGGTTAGATATCAGGCTGTTGTTAATGAATAAATATGCAATTCAAATTCAACATGTAGACCCAATTTTTGATATAACATAGTGTACGCCTTGCTTATGATATGTATTTGGCTTATTTGAGGGTTATGCCTTGTATACTGAAAGGAGATAAATAATGACCAGAATATATATATTCTGACTGTGTTTGAATGAGAATACTTGGGTTTTGGTGCATTAGTCAGGACTACTAGTTATGTTCGATAAAAGAGGTAGTTGTTGGCCGTTGTCCAACTGACACCTTCTTTGGATCCAACCTATTTATGATATGTTGGGAACAAATTGAGGGAAGATATTTTGAGTGTATTTCCCATGGTCATATTGTTGTCTATTCTAGTGAATTCTTTGTTGTATATGCTATTTTATATGAATAATGTTTTGAGTGTATTTATTTTATTCTTTGTGTCTTGTATATATTTCCCGGTTTGGTTGTGAACACTTAATTGCTATACTACATGAAAAAGATGTTTTTTTAGGATTCAATCTTACATCAGGTTTTAATGTTAAGTCATAGGTTGTCTTAATGTTGTTTTATTTACTTAATTTTTTCCCCTTGAGCTGTGAGTAGATAGATCTTTATTAGAACCCATGTTAAAGGGATATATGGGGCATCGGATTTTTCTATAGAAAAACTGTCTTTTTAGTAATGTAGAAGAAATATGGGAGATAAAAGCTATGTAACTCCTTCTCTGCTTGTCTTTTTCTTTCTATAACGAAATATGAGACTTATAATGTAACTCCATCCACTTGTACACACACTAGTAATAATGACATGTTCCCAATTTCTTCATATTCATATTCTATTCTTCATTAAAGAAAAACAATATTCTTTATGCTTATCTGAAACCTTGGGCACTCCATACTAGTCTCTCTTGTACATGCACTCTAGTCTCTCTTGCACATTGTAATGAACCATTACACCAAAACCTCAAGGCATTAGTGAAATCCACACGAGGATCATATCATCCCACCACACTTCCACAGAGCCCGACCTTGGGCTAGGTCTACGCCCGCACTCCCATACATACGAGCCCCACTTCGCTGATGTTTTAGGCACCCCACGGGCCCCGGCTACATTGCGTAACCAACCGAGTGGGATTCGAACACGGGTGGAGGCTTTGATACCAAATGTAACGAACCGTTACACCAGAACATCGAGGCGTTAGCGAAACCCACACGTGAGGATCATATCATATATGCACTCTTCCCTTTGCTTCTTCTTACTCCTCCTTTTCTCATTTAAAAAATACAATTGTTTTGATGTTTATGTGAAACCTTATGCACTCTATACATAGTTATTCTCTCTTATTGGTAGAGAACTTCATAAGATTGACTGCTATTTTTAATCAGGCGAGTTCTATCTCTTGGATAGGGCTTTCTCCTCTTACAAATCAGGTGGATTCCACCATAAAAGTATTAGGGTACAAGATCTTTTAATTGTTCTTTGCTAATGACCTGTAGTGAAAGAAAAGTTTTGGTTTTTTTATATTTTCATTGTATCAAAGCCTACTTGTGTGAATGCAACTCTAAGGTTACACATGCTTCTTCATGAACTTTGTGCATGTGAAAGCCTTTTGTTTTATTATTTCTAGTCTTCTGATTGCATCTTGTTTACATGAGCAAGATTTGCAGATTTGTCTAACCTAAATAAAGGGCCTTATAGAAGATCAAAAGAAAAACATTACTTGTTTTTAGGTATGTTTTAATATTTCATGTTGTTGTATTCCTTAGTATAAGAGGGGTGTTAAACTTTCTTTAAACTTGTTTTAAGGTCCATGATAAAAATTTATATATTTTTTAAAAAGTGTTTATATTAAAATAAGTAAATCTGCAAATTGGATATTGTTTTGAAACAAAAACTTGTTACAATGGCTTGAAATTTAAAAGTTCCATTTTTGTTAACGGCATGGGGCTTTGTTTCCCACCTTGACCCCTTCCCCTCTACTGAGGCCTCCTTTTTTGAGCATGACTTAGCCCTTTTCTTGCCCACGTCTTTAAATGCCTTTTATATGGACAGGACGATGCTGCAACCCCCACCTAGTCCTTGTTTACTACTGCCTGGAAATGGCTTCCCAAAGCACTGTACTCCATATTTTTCTTGCAGACATGGATTTGATACGATTTTCGACATTCAGCAATATCATGACCATCTCAACCACAATGCTTGCACTTCTTAACCTTTTGAACCAAAGTTTTAATTTCAAAACTTCATATTGATACTTAGTTTTGGAAGCGCTACGTTGCAATGTCTTGTGATGACAGTGTAATGTGGCAGAAAATTAGCTTTAGATTCATTAAAATCAAGTCCTTGAAAGTTGGATATAGTTTGAATAAAAATAGACACAACAATGTCATCCTCATTTTGCCAAGACACCTCTATTATTACCCATAGACTATATAAATTTAAAAACAAGGTTTAAATAAATGATTGAGCAAAAGTGCATTCTTTGTGGGAAGTACATGCCAAATCACACTGAACGGCACCGTTTAATTTTTATGATAATCAAATATAGTAGATTATAAGAAAACTTACTGAACACAGATATTTGTGACTGGCAAAACCAGTGACAAGTCAGCCCCTGCAAAGATATATAACACCAAAACAAACTAAAAGATATTGAGACTGTCACTACTGATAAGCAATACCTATAATATCACAATCTGATGCAACAAACTAAACTACTTATCACCCATATTGTTCTAAGGTGCAACAAACTAGAACTTGTGAGTCAAGCAACACTGCCACTTGTTTTCACTCCAAACCTTTTGCAAGTGAGAGGAATAACCCAGAGTCCTGAAGAGCTTGCTCCTTGCCTTAACATTTTCAATGCATTTCAATTGTCCATGCATGTCCCCCTTAGGTAGAGTTTCTTGCATGGCACTCTTGTGCTCATTATTGAAAGCCAGAAAAGCATGCGGTGGCCAGCCATCTTGAGGAGTGTCCCAAATGGAATGCTTCTAGATCCACGACAGTGTTGGGCAGGGGGGGCCTTCAAGAATTAATAGTTTTGTATCTTTTGCTCCCACTTAGAAAATCCAGAAAAGCATCTTGCAAGGAAGAAGTCCCCTTCTCTTGGTCGTCTATAGTCACATTCTTTCCAAAGATCTGATTGTGAATGATAAGGTGTTGTTTGGATATATTTTCAATCCCGTGCAAAAGTTGGAACCGAAAGCCCTGTGTCATGTTGTGGGCCTGAACACATGAGACACTTTGGCAAAACAGGGAACCATGTTTAGATCCTACATTGTAATTTTGGCTTAAATTGCATTGGCCTTCTACCCCTGAGTTGCGGTCACCAACCCCCAAAATCCCTTCCACGAGAAAGGTCGGACAAAAGGAGAAGTGCCACATACAAGCACTTGGGGAGACAATTGATAATGCTTCCTAGAAGAGGCATGACACAGAATTAGAGTTTCAAGTTGGTAACCCCTCGAAAAGATGCTCTGAATCCTGTGATATTTGAAGACTAGTTTTGGATAGTAAAGAGCCCATGCATTCATCCTAGCAACCCTCAACATCAGTGACGCCTTCCTATAGAAGGGAATTCTTCCATTCCTTGTTCATATTCACTCACAAAGTGAGGATCCACAGTCAAAGCATTACAGCTAACCCTTTCAACCTTCAAGTTATCGGTTATCAATTTTTAGGAGTTGTTGCTTGTTGTTTTATGAGGAAATTGTCAAGGCTTATTTAGTAGGGACACTTTTTAGGCAAATACTTTTATACTTCTGGCTACTTTGTGTACTGGACCTAAAAATGGACCTCAACATATACGAGGCTCTAAATAGGTAAAATATAGGAGGCGATTCTAGAGCCAAGACATAAACATACCAGTCCACAGCACAATGTGTAGGTTGTAGGCAAGAGGCCGCTATTGTGCAATGCGTTAAATAATCTAGACTATAACTAAGGGGTGTGATGGGTCAAGTAATAGGTCCTACACATGCAACCTCTATTTAGAGAGAAAGGGTAGAAGACCTTACTAGAACCAGCATATGACTAGGTAATAAGCTAGAGCTATGTTATTAGGCTAGGGACCGTGATAAAAGCCTAGGTCATAACAAAATAAAGATAACAATAAATTAAATGTTAACAAGTATGTGCTATGATGAAACGGAGCATACAACACTTATTTTACAACCATGAACAAATAAAGGGGGTGGAACAAAGTGATGCTTACCTCAAGTCAACTTGTTGGCATATATCAATCTTCCCCTTTTCAAGCACTTTTCGGGAGAAGGTTGTAGCAGGAGTAAAGATGGAAAAAAGAAAAAACCCTACGTAGACCACCATTGGGGACTCCAAGAACTTGGTGTACCTTGCCAACATATCTACTATTCAATGAACTCCTTTGCCCTAGTTCCCTTTATATTCCCTAAGGAGATTTGCGAGCATAGGTAAATCACAAGTTATTCATCAAGAAATGTCCAAAAGAATCCTATAAGTAGGGATGTAGATCCCTAAAATCATGTTTTATTTTAGACAACATCATAGGCATGACTGACATAGTTGTACAAAACAAAGGGAAAATGCAACATCATCAGTTGAGCCAATGACATAAACCAAATCAGGGTAAACTCAGTACATCATCAGTCAGATCGATGGCAAGCAGAAGAAGACATTTATAGAGTGTGTCAAAAACAGGTAGAGGCAGGCAAACGAAAACAAGCCAAATAGTATGAAAGTTGTAAACAGATACACACAACATGTCTATCACAGGTTGGCTCAAAACTGGCCTACCGGGAGCTTAATGCACCAACAAGTCACTGACAAAAAAAAGTTACTAGGGTAAAAATAAGGTGTATACACTTCGTGTAACCGTAATCTTCAACCTCTTCTCTTATAATGACAAGGCTTAAAACTAGATATTGTGCCTAGACAGAATACCACATGATATATTTTTTGTGGGTAAGGACTAGTAAACTAGGATTTCTGCATTGAAGAGCCATGAGAGACTGCAAGAGAAGCAAATAAATGATTGCTGCAGATTCAAAGATATTGGGCAGAAGAAGACTACGAAAATGTCCTTAAAGATATGTGTTGTGTTAAGGTACATGAAAATGTTAAAAATCATAAATCATAAAGTTGGACAATGCCATAAGATTAAATTAGGATGGAAATTATTTTTTGACTACCAATATGTTTTCTATTTCCATGGGTGAAGCTGATTTGGACCTAGGGATTTAATGGTTAAAACACTAGGCACTATGGTAATCAACTTCGATAGACATATGACCATAAGGGACTTTAACGATTGCCATTTCAGAGATTAGCGCTTATCGAATGGAGAATGTGTTAGACAAAGGTGCATCAATATTTCATCACACATTTCTCCATGGAAGCACTATCTCAACCAATATCTTATCCCCTAGATCTAAGTATAGTTATTGACTTATAATAGGTGGTTTTTCACAATCTTTTGAAGGGTTTCAGGTTAGAAAGATCGATCATGTCATTTAATTGATTACGGTAAGCCAACCTACCAATATTTGCTCCAATCGCTTCATGAGCAAAAGAGTGAAATTAAATACATTGTTAGTGAGACGCTAACATTAGGATAATTTGACCAAGTAAAGGTCCACAAAGAGGATATTTGAAATATGTGTCTTAATCATCAAGCATTAAAAAATCTCACTATCAAAGATAAGCTTCATATAACTGTTATTGAGGATCTATTGGATAAATTGCATGGAGTTGTGTTCTTTCCAGTGTACCAGAGGGGTGTGTCCCCTCTAAATTTCGACATTTCTGGGGATGAGGTCGCCTCAGAGACATGGGGACGCCTCGAAAACATCCTCCCACCATACCACCACCACCACTATGAGTCAAGGGATATTCCCTGAAGAGGGGACATTTCTATCACAAAGGGGACCTTGGGGGCACTTCGGGACATCCTCGAAACTTCAAAAAAACTTGCCCAAGTTCCTCAACAACCCTGGAAACCTACTTCCGTTCCCTATGCCAAATATGCCACAAGGTGATTTTTTTAATTAAAATTTGACTTTTTTTGGATGTTTGTGCCCCCAACCCTAACCCTAATAGTGTATGGGACCCCACCTACACTTTAAGCACTCAAAAAAACTATAAATGAACCTCACACCCTCACTCCAAATCACTATCAAATCTTGAAAACATTGAACAAGCCTGCAAGTGCAAGAGTGAGAGCAAGTGCTAGAGTGAGAGAAAGTGCAAGAGTGAGGGCAAGCAAGGTTGCAAGAGTGAGAGGTTGAGAGCATTAGCAAGAGGGAGAGCAATCGCAAGAGGGAGAGGAAGTGCATACTCTTCATTGATCAACCCTTCAAATTTCAGCACATTCATCAAGTTGAAACCCTCAAGCCTTCAAGGTAAGTCATAGCCCATGGCCCTTCATCTTTTGGCATTTTGCTATTTTCAATTTTTGGATTTACATTTTAATATTTAATTTTATTTTTTTAAGTTATAAATCATTACACATTAATTGTTCATAGAATTGTACATCCTTATAAATTTATAAAATGCTGTTTTTGCTATTTTAGAGTTGTTAGACAACAATTAGAGAACCCTAAATAGCGGATTAAAAATTTGAAATCATTGTTTGGTGAAGGTTAAAGATTCAAGAGCAAGGATTCTTTTTTGTGTGTATCCTCTACCTCTACGCTTCGTGTGAATTGAAGTAAGAAAAAAAATCCTTATATTTTGGACTCTTGAACCCTTACATTATGGATTATTAATTTATTATTAGTGACATAGGTATCCATAAATTTCATTTCTTGTAATGTTACTATGAGTTCTCACAGCATTAATGACAAAGGGAATCAACAAAAGCTTATGGAGGTTGAATCTAAGACTTTGAGTATATATGAAAGGGGAGGGGCGGTGGAGAGGGGTGAGGGGATGTAAATAGTTCCATTGGGAGTGCAGCTGCACATTATAGTTTCCCTTCCGAGTTATTGGAAGATTTTGTCAAGAGTCCCTTTGACAAGAAGGCTCGTTTAAAATAATTTGCAACCAAACTACAACTTCAAGCAAAACCTAGGACAACTGAGGGCATTATGTAGTAGAAGTGTAACTTTTGTCAACTTGAATTTCAAGGCAACATTACAAGAGCTAATGCACACCTACTTCACATCTGAGGAAAAGGTGTGGAGGTATGTGGCAAATTGCCACTCAAACAAAGGGTTGTAATTAAAAAAATTGTGGGGTTGTGGTGAAGAAGAAACACCTATAGTTGCTACTATGCCATCAAGGGGTCCTACTCCTAGTACTAGAACTCCCCAAGACGCACGACTTCCTGTTTAGCCATCTAGTTCAAGGGCAGCAAAGCTTAAGGGGAAACATAGAATGACAAATACTAGTGATACTAAAAACACGGTCCCAAAGTTATTCAATGTGCAAAATAAGGGTGAGCTAGATGATGCCATCGACAAATTCTTATTTTCCAATGGCATTCTATTCCATGTGGCTTGCTCTCCTTATTATAAGGAGGTTGTGCCAAAGATAATAAGAGCAGGACCATCATATATGCCACCAAGCAAGACAAAATTGAGGACAACAATCTTTGATAAGATCTATTCCAAGATTAATATTCTAATGGAGAAAATGACGGCTAGCTAGGTCACTAGCAGATGCAGCATAATCATGGATGGGTGGACGGATATTAGGCATCCTCCACTCGTCAACATCATGGTCCCACGTTCTGATGGCCCTTAATTTCTTAAGGCTATATTGATTGTTTAAGGCACTGCAATGATGTCGATTTTCAGTTCCAAAACCTTAAAGATGCTATTGAGGAGGTTGGGCTAGAGAATGTGGTGTAAGTAGTGACAAATGTGGCCCATGTGTGTAGAGCTACAAGGAAGTTGATTGAGGTGGCCTACACACATATGTGGTGGACTCTTTGTGTGCATGCTTTGAATAATTCACTCAAGAATGTGGGAAAATAGGCTATATCAAAGAGGTCATTAATGATACTAGAGATGTGTAGATGCTTATCTACAACCACCGCACTTCACATGCACTCTTCATGACCTTCTCTAAGAAGGAATTTTTGAATTTTGTAGAGACTATATATGCATCATGCTTCATTCTCTTGGAGAGGATGCTTGAGTTGTAAGAGGCATTGTAAGTAATGGTCATGACACGAGAGTAAAATTTGTGGCCCGATTCTATGTCAGAGCAGGGGAAGAGGGTCAAGGAGGTGGTGAACAATGACATTTTTTGGGCTGATGCAAAATACATTGTCTCCATCATTACTCCAATGTTCAAATTTATAAGATATGGAGATGATAATGTACCTACCCTCGGAGAGCTGTATGAGTGCATTGATAGTATGCTTGGGCAAATGAAGGTTGTTGTACAAGAGAAAGACCCCACATTACAGTTCTACAATGAACATGTTCAGCGAATCATTCCCCAAAGATGGAAGTAAGCTCGACACTCCCTTGCACATGGTTGCTTATGCATTGAACCTAAAGTGGTATGTACAAAGGTCTCGCAGAGTTACGCCCATACAAGATGCCGAGGTAAAGACAGGGTTCATGAAAGTTATTCAAAAGATGTACAATTCTATAGATGTCGGCATCATTCTTACTGAGTGGTCAAAATTTTCCACTCTTAGGGGATATCCAGAAGAGGCCAAGCTAGATAGGGAGACTATGGCACAAGAGGACCCAATTTTGTGGTGGACTATGCAATGGGCCAACTTCTATGACAACCACACTAGCCACTCATCTATTGTCTCAGGTTTCTAGTTTTCCTTTTGCTGAAAGGAACTGATCTACTTATAACTTCATCCACTTTATTAAGAGGAACATGCTTACCTTTCGGAGGGCAAAGAAGCTTATAGTTGTACATAGCACTTTGCATCTTATTGACTGCAACACGCTTACATAAAAAGAGAATCCGGTAACATGATGGGGTACAGAGCGAGCCAACACAAGTCGATGAGTATACGACACAAACAAGGTCGATTGGTATTAGTTTGGAAGAGCTTTACCTCGAGGAGTCCAGTTGTTCAAGTGATGAGAAGTTTGGCAGACACTTTGGTGAAGAGTATGATTAGACCCATTAGAGGCATTGGGCCATTGGCAAATTGTATTTGAAATTCGGATGTAATCATCATTTTGAATATAAATTATGATATAAATATCAGTATTTTAATTTGGGATTTTCATTGTTCGATGCAATGTGTTTAGTACTTCAAAGTTTCAGTTGTTATTCCTTATACATGTTTTATAACTAATTTTTCAAGTACTAAATATGTTTGCACCGTCGTGTAATGTCCCCTTTTTATGACAAGTTAGAAAATGGAGAAATACTTGTCAAAAATCAAGCAAAGAATGGAGAAGCCCTTTGTATCAACCTAAAATATCCCAATGTCAGCTATTTCGAACCCAAACGGGGGTTGGAACTAGCCAAGGTGGTGGGATAGATTAGAAGAAAACAATCGGAATTCAAACACATTCAAAACCAAATTTTACACAGCTGGAAATTAATTGATATTCAAACCCTGAACCGCTACAATTTTCAAAAATTCATATCTTTCGCTAGAGAAGTCCAAATGAGTTGAAACTTTGGATCTTGGGCCACAAAATATGAAGAATAACATTCCAAAATCAGATTAGGGCATCAAACCAACACAAAACCCTAATTTTTCCCTAAAAAGTAGGTCGCCCAGCACATTTAGGGCATCAAATAAACTCCAAAAATTATGAAATTACTTTCTCTTTATTCCTCCTAATTTCTACAACCAAATCCAATATTAAACTGACCCCAAACTGCAGATCTGAAATAAATAACAATCAGATAGCTTGCAAACAGCTGAAATCTTCTAAATTCATAACTCATTCAATACTCCATATTTTTACATGAAATAAAGTGCATAATAAACTAGAAATTAAGAGTTTTCTAATGCACTATAGATCTGAATGTTCTAAACATTAAAACCCCCTTAAAACAGCCCCTGAAATATGAAACCAAGTCACTAGGGTTAGAATAAATTATATAAATTAATTCCAACTCACTTCTAGCCTTCCAACACACCCAAAATACTAAACCTTTCTCATAAATAATTAATCACCACAACAAATTATAGATCTAGCACATATGACATTAAATCATGATAAAATAAGCCCCAATCCAAGTCGTTATGGCTAAATAAATTGCAGCAGCAACAACAGTCACAAAAAGAGCCCAAACCCTTCAAGAATTACTTCAAAATGAGCAACAAACATGCAGATTTCTCCCACAAATAAATGCACCACAGTCTATATCAAGTCGCCAAGCTTAGGAGTGTTTAATCATGCACAAATATATTCAAAACCAGCAGCAATGAATTTGCAAATAAGATTTTCAACAATGGAAGAGAGAGCAATTAGCAACATAGGGCATACATCCCTTTTCTCCAAGCATGGAATAAATTCAAAAGTTCAATTAACATAACCCACTAAAGGAAATGCGACCTCCTTTTATAAAGTTAAGGGGTGCAACATTCAAAAAGAACGACCTTTCCCTTTTGGAGGGAAAATATAAACTCTTATTATAATAAAGTCTCTAATAAACTAAGACTATGTGCACTTTATTATTTTTAATTAAATAATAAAAGTAACTATCCTATGTGCACATTTAAACTAACTTACAGAGCCCTCCTTGTAGCGCAAGGCATGCCAATGGGTTACAAAATAGACAACAAACATCTTAGGACCATCTTCACGCTCAATCCTCAAACCCGTGAGAAGAGAGAATGGATTAAGGGTCTTCAGGTCTTCAATTTCAATAATGTCCCAAGAAGGGAACATTACATGTCGTCTCCCCACCATCCCCAATCCTAGGCCCTTGGTTCCCCAATCCAAATGTCCCCCACTCCAAAACTCCATGGAATGATGGTTCTTTACTAAGTCGGTTCTATGTTTTGGCTATCAGCAAATCCAAATCAAGGTAGTTATAAGAAAAGAGAATGTGTTTGAGGAGAATCAAGATTTCATCACACAATTCTCCATGCAAGCACAAGCTCAACCAACATTTCATTCCCTAGATCTAACTATAGTTATTGATTTATAACAGAAGGTTGTTCACTATATTTTGAAGGCTTTCAACTTAGGGAGAGTGATCATGCAATCTAGTTGATTATGGGAACCAACCAGCCAATATTCTCCACTACCACCACTTCATGAGCAAAAGAGTGAAACTGAATATATGGTTAGTGAGATCCCTAACACTAGGATAATTTGGCCAAGTCAACGTGCACAAAGAGGGTACTTGGAACATGTGTCTTGATCATCAACCGTTAAAAAATCTCACTATTAGAGCTAAACTTCATATAACCATTATTGAGGATCTATTGGATAAATTGCATGGAGCTATGTTCTTTCCTAAATTGGATCTATCTTTTGGCTACCATCAAATCTAAAAAAAAAGGAAGAAGACATTCCTAAAACTACTTTCCCTACAGATAAAGACAATTGCGATTTTTTCTTCTTTTGGTCTTACTAATGCACTATCTATTTATCAATGTCTCCATAATTATGTGTTTAGTTCTTATCTATGGAAATTTGTGCTTGTCTTATCTGATGGCATTCCGTGTCTATTAAAAAACTTGGGAAGAACATCTGCAGCATATGGATAAAGTTTTGCAACTATTGGAGGAACATCAACTTTATGCCAAACCCTCTAAATGTCCTTTTGCTGTAAAGAAAATTGAATATCATGAAAATAGTCTTCTTTAACAATATTAAAGCAATGGTTGACTAGCCACTTTGAAAGAGTATTAGCGTTCTAGAGGACTCTTGGGTCTTATAAGATAATGCCATAAGTTAATTAGGATATACCTAGGACAGCTTTCCCTACAAATAAAGACAACCCCACTTTTCTTTTGTCATGTGGTCTTACTAATGCACTATCTACTTATCAAAATCTCTGGAATTATGTGTTTAGGTTTTATCCGTGGAAATTTGTGCTTGTCTCATCCGATGGCATTCTTTATATATGAAGACTTGGAAAGAACACTTGCAGCATATGGATAAAGTTTCGCAACTGTTGGAGGAACATCAACTTCATGTCAAAGCCTCTAAATGCCGTTTTTCCGTAAAGGAAGTTGAATATCATGAAAATAGTCTTTTTTTAACAATATCAAAGCAATGGTGGACTAGCAACTTCTAAAGAGTATTAGGTGTTATAGAGGTCTCTTCGGTCTTACAAGATACTGCCATAACTTTAAGAAGGATTACAATCGCATTGAGTCCCCCTTACAATGCTCCTCAAAAAAGATGGGCTTGTATAGATTGTCGATGCATCTCAGGCATTTAGGGTCCAAAAGAAGGCCATGTGTAATACGTATCTTATTTCTACACCTACCTTCAACAAGACTTTCGTTGTGGAATTTGATTGATTATAATGGAATTGGAATTGTATAATACAAGAGTGTTACCATTGGGATGGTTGATAATTGAAAGGAAGGTATACTAACAAATTTGCATAAAACATACATTTTGGACAGTTTGACATACTTCATGCAGTGAGGATGTGGCATACTTAACTCATGGAGAAAAACTTCAAAGTTTAAATGGATCGTGATAGCTTAAAATACTTTTTGGAGCAGCTGCATTCTTCAAAAAATGTAATAAAAATAGGTTACAAAAAACATAATTGTATCCATTTGAGATATGTATAGAAAGGGAAGCAAAATGGAGTCTCAAATGCATTTTCAAAAAAAAAAAGAGGAACCAGGGTCACTTCTTTGTGCAATCTAGGATCCCCATCCAAGGTTTAGTTGACTCCATAAAACTAGAATGACAACAAGACTCCTCAACGAGGTAACATATTCAAAAGATTCAACAAGATGCCAATTCGTCCGACAAGTTTGTGTGGAGTGACAAATTTTTATGGTACGAGGATAGGTTGTACATTAATGAAATTCCCAACAAAAATGTGGTACTCTCACAACTACATAGTTCAGCGAGCAGAAAACATTTGGGTTTTCTCAAAACTTATGGGCAAGTCAACTATCACTTTTGTTTGGGAGGGAATCAAAGGATAGACTCAAAATTTTATAAATGATGTAATGTCCCTTTTTGGGGACGCTTAGGAAACTATGCAACTTGGGCACAAACCACAATTTTCAGATTATGAATAAGTTGTTAGTGACTAAAATAAATACATATAAACCCTCAACTGCTGCCAGCAAACACCCTTCTAGGGCAACGACCCCTTTGGAGGTTTCAAACCCACATTTTTGCCCTCAAAAATCCTTGAATCGGTATCTTTTAATTTCTAAAATTATAATAAATTCTCAGAAATCATTCCATGCAATAAAATCTGAAATTGCAAGCTTGGAAGTTGACAATTTGATTTTTAGATAAAACCCTCATACTGCAGAAATTAATTAAATATTTCAAAACTATAACTAACTTCAAAGAGCTTGGAAAAATAGCAACACACTTCCAATATTAATAAAACTTCAAATCTTGGCCTCTAAAAATATTAACAACATGATTTTGATCTCAAATCCATGAAATTGTTGCAAGAACACACCAAACTATTCCTCTATGCTGGTCAGCCCACTTGGAACAGCCAATTTACAAGCCAAAATATACCACAAAGCAGGTCGCTCCACTTTAGAAAGGCCAAACATACATTAACAACTAGTGCAAAGATCTTCAATTATTGACCAAATGGCTCCTTATGGCAGTTCACCTAGGGCTGGAAATAAAGATTACAGCAGCAAAAGATCCCTCAAGGTGGTGGAGACTCACATGTTGAAGTCTTCCCTAGACTTGGTGAAGGGTTTCGTCCTCACACAAGACTCTCCAAGGGTTTTTCGTCCTTAGGAGAGGGAGAGAGATGCTTAGAAAGCAATATTTGCAAAAGAGATATAAGAATTCACATAATTATCAATTGGCCAAGCAACCTCCTTTTATATCATAAGGGGTGCTAATAATTCAATGATGGCCGACCTCATAAAGTACTTTAATAATCTTTTATAACTTAAGCCTACATGCTCACCAAATTAACTAACCAATTAATTAATGAAGTCCCTCTATTGGAGCGCTTGGCTTCCCAATAGGAATACATAATGAAATAAAAGAAAACATCAAGATATCATCACAAATGTTCCTCTCGTTCCATTCCTTAATCCCACGAGGAAGAAATGGGATAAGGTCTTCAAAACGCTGGTCTTCAAGAAGGGACATGACATATGAACACTTAATTTTCCAATGAAATAAAAGAGATATCAAGCCATCGATGGAAGTAATGACTAATTTCATCATGAAATGGCCAAAGTTTGAAGGTATGACCATAAACATGGTTGTAATTGACAAAATCACTAAATATGCTCATTTTTGCATGTTGGCCTATCCTTTTCCGCAAAGAAATTAGTTCGCATCTTCATAAAAACTTCATGGAAATCCCAAAATTATAGTAAAAAATCAAAATCCAAAATTCAATAGAAATTTTTGGACAGACATGTTTTCAACTCTTGGCACTGAATTGACATGGCTCTTCATACCACCCACAACCAAGTAGGAAAAACTAGAGGGAAAAATGCTTGAAGCATATTTCCATTGCTTTGCCTCTGATAATCAATATCAATAGGCCCAATGATGACCTCGAACTCAATGATATTACAATACTTATTTTCGCATGACCACCTAGATGACATCCTTGAAGCCTCATATAGCTATTCCCCACTATCCATTACTTTATATTTGGATAAGAAACCCATGGTCTAGAAGATTATATTGTGCTACAAATTATTAGGGACAGCTTACCCATGGATGGAACAAAAAAAAAACACACAAATCAACATAAAAGCAACCATCATTTTTAGGACATTTGGTCTCTCTATGTCTACAACCATACAAATAGATGGCTACCCAGAAAACAGAAAGGGAAACTAATTAGCTCCCAACCTATACAAGATACTATCCAAGGTAGACAGCCTTGCTTACAAGTTAGAGCTTCCTTCATCCTCAAGGTTCCATCTGATATTTCATGTGTCTTGCATGAAAAAGGTGATGAATCAACAAATCAATAGAGAGACAGAATTATCAAATTTGGATGACGAGGTTTGAACCATAAATGAACCAAGAAAAGTTAGTGATGGTCAAATAAAGAAGCTACATAACAGAGTTATCACAAATAATCATATAAAGTGGAAGAATTTGTCAATCAACAAGTGACAAGAGAGGATGAATGTTTCATTGCAAAGTCCTCGCAACCAGAAAGCATTGAAGGCATCACTTTCTGTAGCAGAGGGGCATTTTACGCTTTTAATTGTACAAGTGTAATATGTATATATGGGCTATGAAGGAAACTGCGTCGTATATTCATAACCCTTTCTCTTGGTCAAGTTGAAGGATTTAGATACTGGTAATTAGTCTCATTAAGGGTTATGGGTTTGTGATAACCTGATTCAGCTATAAATAGGGGCTATATATTCATTTAGATAGCATAAATTATGTGAATTCACATTTGGATTAAGAATTTAGGTGGTTGGCCCCTCGAAGTGGCATTGCTTTTTTAATTTATGATAAATTAGTTTTAGGCTTCAACCCTACAACTATGACACAACTCTACCAAGAGTCTTCTCGCCCTATTTCTTCTTTATTGTAATTGGTTAGACGTTCGAGCCCCATCGACCTACTTTGGTCATTTGTGTTAATTTATATTATTTCTTATTTTTGTGCATCTATTGTATTTCTTGAGCTACTATCTCATAATCCACCAAAAAATTAGATTAGGCTCCAAGAAAATAAAATCCATATTCAAACTCACAGAACCACAAAGAATCTATAATGAAATTATTTGGATAGATCTGAATATCAGCAACAATAGAACACCAAAATATAGAGAAATGATCACAATATGCAAGTAGAATAGCTTAGCCACTCCGAAGGGGAAACCTCCAAACTGTACAATAAGACTCAAGTGCTCAATGTGATGATAAACTACTCCTTACTACCATCTATATATACCATTCCTATACTATGGCCAATACCAAGCCCAGCCTACTAAACATATGAAAGCACAAATGAATTACATATGTAAAGGAAAAGAGATTATGTAAGCCACAACTCGGCATTACATATCCAATATAACCTACAGGACTAAGGGTGTAGTGTTGGCTAGATTTTCTGCATAGTTGAAAATTGAGGCAGTCATGAGATAAATCTCCCTCATTTACCGGTGAGGCTCCCGTGTAAGATTTGTCAATTAAAATATGCTAGTATCTATATGGGGTTTTACTTTTACCATACAATTCATGAACCATAGCTGTATAGTTTTGCAGCAAGTAAGCAGTTGTTTAAAGAAAGGAAATATTTAAAGAAAAAGGAAATAATAAAACACAGGGAAGAAATAGGGAAGATGTGCAACCTAATCAATAGATAACAGAGTTGATTGCATGCACATAGATGAAACCAATAGATATCAACACACAGAATTATAAGCAAAGGCAACTTTCAAATCTAGATCTAAAATAACACAAAGTTTATAAGTAGATCTAAGATAAAAAGCTAGAAACAAAATGCACCGTGACACAAAGTTCTCCGAAAATCTGCTCCTTTGTATTCCTTTGCTTCAAATAGCTATCAAGGGTTTCAGCACAAAGTCTAGAACACAAGAATGTTGCTTTCAAATTCTGATCTTTTAACCCGTAGGTTCTTCCTCTACTTATAGCATGTAGAGGGGAAATTACAAATAGGAAGCCCTTAGTGAACTGGCACATGTGGGAGTTGTATAGGAAACAACTAGCAATCTCCCTCCTGGAATTTCTCTTTGCATGACATACATGATTTGCAACTGAAGATAGAACCTTTTATTTTGCACGTATACCACCTATTTCCAAGTAGTTGACTTCTTCAAGTAATGGCTTTTAAACCAATCACTTAAGTTTTATAATTTAATTGATCGCTCAATTACTTTGACGGAGGAAATAAGAGAAAGAAGAAGAAAGAGGAAAGTTGTAGTCTTTTCCTTTTTCATATTCTGCATACAACTGATTCTTTTGCCCTTGATTCTCACCAAACTGGATCTGGAAACGGTTAGATCTGGAAGCATCTGGATTAGTTCTTCTCTTGAAACTTTTGTAGTTCTTCTCCAATACATGCATCAGTACAATGTTTTCCGTAAATAACTCATCATTTTTATTTTTAATTGCATATGAGCAATTAAATATTCTGGAAAGCACTCCGACTGAATGCAAATTCAATGAAAGCTTTAACTAGAAGATTCGAAGCACATGCACAAGATCCTAGAAGGAATTCTCCATGCACTGACTTCTACACGAGCTGCATCAGAAACAAGAAGATGAATTTTTGCCGGAAGCCTTTGCAATTATGAGATCTTGATTTGCGCCTATTGACTTCATCAAATCTGGAAGTAATGCATGACTCTACTGAGCTTTCTTTTGCATCCCGCTTTGCCATGGCCGTATCTATCTTTGTCTGAGCAATTATTTTTCTCTTTATTCGGCCGAAATTCTTCACAACTGGTGCAGATTTGGATATTTCTTCAAATTCGGAGGATATGTTCAATGTATTGGACATTGATTTAAGCTTCCTTTCTCTTAAAAAAACACCTGTAATGAATTCCTACAATTAATTCAGACAAAGATGACAACCGAAACAGGAACACTGGATTTTAATTATAAAAATCTGCATATATCAAGCCTGCTGCCCCAAAATTTGATGTTTTATTTGCATACAAAGCAAGCATGAATTTTACCAACTTCACCTAGGCACCTGTACCACTATGCAGACAATTAATCAAACACAATTCAAGCTCCTTCAATCCTAGGCGCCAAACTTTGAAGCTTCCCAACAGTGGAAAATAAACTTCAATGCAAAAATCCTCCTTCCTTGGGCGCCAAAACTGTCCGGGCTGCACTTCTTTGCTATTGAATTAATTAATTCATCCTTATGACAGCCCCTGCTTATATAATCCTCATCAATTTATAATTAATTATTGCCCCTCCTATTCCTGGCAATTAATTAATTAATTAATAAGCTTTTCTCTCCAAATGGGGCACCTATTTTGTGCATGCTCATGGCTGCCATTAAATAAATTAAATTTATTTAATTTTAGCCCTCTACTTCAGGTTCACTTAAGTTTCACAGTATGCTTTGACCTCATCCACTGAAAATAGGAATTAATTAAATCAATTAATACTTTAAAAAGTATTATTCTTCTTCCAAATGGGGCGCACTTTTTGACATGAGCAATTTCTATTTTTAAAAGTCAATTAACAATGGGATTATACACCCTGCACCGCAGCTCCAAAAATCCCATGATCCACTCAAGTTGTTTGACTTTCAGAATGGGATTATTTACCCTGCAAGGCAGGTAAGAAAATCCCATCAATGCCTTAAGTGATTTTTCTTTTATTTCACAATGGGAATTTTTACCCTGCAAGGCAGGGAAGAAATTCCCGCCTTCCTGCTGCCTCTAATTTTCCCATTGTGACTTAAGTGGCATTGCTTCCATGAGAAAAAGTACCCTGTTAGGCAGTTACAAAATTCCCACCTGCCTGCTGCTTCCAAAAATCCCATGATCCACTTAAAACCCTCTTTTCCCAAAAATGCGGTTGCCTAGAAGAAGCTTTGTGTGCGTGACTTCGTCTTTTCAGAGAGAACCAAACCTCTGGTGGCAAATTCCTTCTGGCATAACGTCCATAGGTGATCTCCAGATACTCTAGGGAAAGAATCAGACCAAACCGAAAAAGGAATTGATCCAGAGAAATTTCACAGAAAATGAAACGAGAAAACACCAAAAACACAAAACGTTACCAGAAGTCACAAATAAAGCCCAAAATTCATTCCTGGTTAAAACGCTACTAGTATATGGGAAAATTGACATGTACGATCACAACTGCGTTAAACCGGAGCACAATTTGCCTCAAACGGGGCTCAAAATAATTAAATACAAATTTCCCGCAGGAAAACCCTAGCGACAGAATATAACAATTTTGGGCATCTGGGTATTTGGCGAAATTGGCTAATATGACTCTCTGGGAATATCTTGACACAATACAAACACTTTCTGGCAATTAACACAAAACGACCCATTATTTTAAAAGAACGAAATATTTTAACATGGGGTAGTCTCAAATTTCAGGGTGAAATCTGGGGACACCATGTAGCATGCCCCTCCCCTTCGAAGTAACATTGTCACCAATGTTGGCCAACCTTGGATGTTGCTAACAAAATGCTTCATCTTCCCATGTTGCATCTTCACCATCCATATTCTTCCACTTCATCAGATACTCGGTAATGACTCTGGTCCTTAGTCTTTTGGAGTGTGTCTGAGGGATCCCTTCAAGTTCCAATATGATCCTTCCCTCCTCATCCAATTCAAGAAGAACTGACTACGTTGAAATGTGTTGCCCAATGACTTTCTGCAAGCAAGAAACATGGAAGACTGGATGTATTTTAGTTCCTTTAGGGAGCTCCAGTTGATATGCCACAGTACCAATTTTTTGCAAAACTTGGTAAGGACCATAACATTTAGGTGCAATCTTATTATCCTTCTACTGTTGCTTTAAGGACGACTGCTTATATGGCCGCAACCGTACAAGAAAAAACTCTCCCACTTCAAAGTGTCACTCACTACAATGTTGATCAGCTTGTTGCTTCATGCGGTTTTGTGCCATGGCCAAATTCTCTCTAAGGCTAGAGAGTACCTCGTGTTGGTGATGAATCTGATCTTCGATTTCTATCACCTTAGGTTTGACTTTCAAGCTAGAGATGAGTGGAGGATGGCACTCGTATAGTGCTAGAAATGGAGACATTTTGGATGAAGTATGAAATGAATTATTATACCACCATTCTGCAAGTAGCAACCATTGCACCCAACGTTCTTCTTTATCAGAAGTAAAACATCGAAGATACCCCTCCAAACATTTATTTACCACCTCAGTTTGCCCATCTGACAAGGGACAATAAGATGAACTTTGGGCCAATTGGGTACCCAAACAAGAGAACAAATCAGTCCAAAAATTGCTCGTAAATATCGGATTGCGATCATTTATTATAATTTTGAGCATGCCATGGAACTTTTGAACTATGTCCATAACAGAGATGGCAATTGTACTAGCTGTGAAAGGATGAGACAGGGCACAAAAATGAGCATACTTGGTAAGTCTATCCACCACCACCATGATTGTGTTTTTCTCTTCTGATTTATGGAATCATGTGATGAAATCCATAGATACCTCTTCCCATCTCTGGCTAGGAATAGACAAGGGTTGTAGGAGACCTAGTGTCTTAATGGACTCACCCTTATTACGTTCGCACACCAAACATTCTGTCACAAATCTTTGAACATCTCCTTTCAATCCCTCCCAAAAAAAATCTTGTTTAACTCTATGATAAGTTTTCAAGAACCCAGAATGGTCATCTAGTGGAGAAGAATGAAGCTCTGAAAGAACATGGTGTTTAAGCGTAGAGTTCTTACACAAATACAACTTGTCCTTGTACCACAATGTATCACCCTTCCATATAAATTTTTCGGATATGGATAGATCCTGTTGGAGATTTTGAATGAGAGTGTGGGTGTCTGCATCTTTCTGCCATTCTTCCCTTATTTGATCTACCCAATCTGCCTTTAGTATAGAGATGGCACATAACAATGCTTTTGTGGAGTCATCCCTCCTAGATAGTGCATCAGTAACCACATTTTCCTTCCCTTTCTTATAAATAATATCAAAGTCATAACCCAATGTCTTTGTGACTCATTTTTGTTGCTCTTCTAAAGGTAGTCGTTGCTCCAAGAAGTATTTCAAACTATCATGATCGATTTTTACCTTGAAGTGTCTACCCATCAAGTATGGTCTTCATTGTTTGACTGCATGCAAGATTGCCATCGTTTCCTTCTCATATATGGGCTTCAAAAAATTCTTTCCTTTTACTTGACTGCTCTCAAATGTTATGGGATGTCCTTATTGCATGAGTACTACACCTATCCCATTTCCTGAAGCATCGCATTAATTATGAAGGTCTTGGAGAAATCTGGGGTTACCAACACCAGGGTGGTGCACATTGCCTCCTTCAATTTTTCAAATGCCCTAGAAGCTTCCTCATTCTAATGAAAGGAGTCTTTCTTCAATAATTTTGTGATTGATGTTGATATTCTACCATAGTTCTTTACAAATCTGCGATAGTACTCTATGAGCCCTTCGTAAATGCTTGAGGGTTCTAGGAATTTCCCATTCCACCATAGCCTTGATCTTGTGAGGCTCCACCTTAACACTTTCATGAGAGGCGATGTGGCCCAAGTATTCCACTTCTTGGCCCCAAAAGAACACTTCGAAGGCTTGGCATATAGTTGATGTTTCTCTATGGCTTCCAAGACTATATTTACATGATGTAAATGCTCCTCCCATGATTTGTTGTACATTAGGATATCATAAAAAATACCAAGACAAACTTCCGTAGGAATGGTTGAAATACAAAATTCATCAAACTCTGAAATGTGCAAGCCCTTCATGAGTTTTGAAGACTGTCTTATGAGTATCCTCTTCTTTTACTCTAATTTGTTGATACCCAGAACGAAGATCTAGTTTTGTAAAATGAACTGCACCATGCAACTCATCTAATAAATCATCAATAACAGGAAAAGGAAACTTATCTTTGATAGTGTACTTCTTAAGTTCTCTGTAGTCTGAACACATGTGCCACCTTCCATCCTTTCAACACACCATCACCATTGGAGAAAAATAAGCACTGACTATGAAAAATAATACCCATTTCCAACATTTCCTCAACCATCTTCTCAATCTCACTCTTTTGCACATATGGGTATCTATAAGACCTAATGTTGGGGGGATGGCTTCATATAATTAACTGAATGGCATGATCATGGTCTCTTTCACAGGGGCAATCCTCTACAATCCTCGAAGACAACTGCATGTTTATTAATGACCTTCTGAAGATTAGGAGGTGCTATAATAATTGGTGGTTGAACTTCCATGGAGAACAATCATGTTATGAATCCTTCAACCCCCTTTTTAAGAAACTTTTGCATTTAGTGAGAGCTAACCAATTGAGGAGTTATTGCCTGTAGTCCTCGAAGTTCAAACTGTCTTCCTTCATAATGAAAGCTTATGAACAAGTCATGGAGATTGAGCTCTATGGTGCTTAGAGTTGTAAGCCACTAAACAACTAAGACAATATCTTCTCCGCACATGGGAATAGTGAACATGGTGGACTCCATTTTGTAATTACGCATCATAAGTCTAATTTTAGGGCATTTCCTTGAACATTGGACTGTGCCACCATCTGCAATCATTACTTGAAATTCAGGTGTTGGGTAGATGAAACAATTTATCCTTGTTGCCAACTTATTATTAATGAAAGTATGTGTGCTTCCCGAATCAATCAATATCGCCACCTTCTGCTTCTTAAGGTACCCCACCACCTGAAGAGTTTGTGGAGTGCTAATATCAGATAGACCATGGCATGATATAGTCGGTTGGGGTGCTTCAGATTCTTCCTCTGGTTTTTCCACTGCAACACTTGATATTTCCTCATTTTCTTCCTCCTCACCGGTCCCTTCAATGTAAAACAATTTCTTCTCAGCACATTTGTGACCTAGTCCATATTTGTTGTCACAGTTAAAGCACAGCCCCTTTGCTTGCTTTTCTTCAATTTGTTGAGGTGTCAGTCTAATTGGTTGAGGGTATGATGGTGTCACGGTGCTACGGTCTATGATGTTAGTGAAAGTCTACCTTCTGCTGGAAAGATTTTTCCTCCGCCCTACATGCCATGATAATAGAATCAAAAACCTTAAGTGGATTAAACATGCGCACCTCATGCTTAATTTGGTCCTTAAGACCCCCAAGAAAAAGGTCATTCAAATACCCTTCTGTAATATTTTCCACACGCAAGGATAGATTTTGGAATCGATGAACATAATCCTTAACTGATCATGTTTTCCGTAACTTTGCTAATTGGCTAAAGTAATTCTCTGACACACTAGGACTATAATGTAATATAATTCAACTTCTGAATTCTCGTCTTGGAGAAATATTATAAAGTATAATATAATTCAATTATAAAATGATAAGTCCATCCACTGATATAAAAACATCAAAAAAAATTATAACACTATTAAATGTTTTCTTGTAACTTGAAACTGGCGGATTATCTTAAAACTTAATATAACAATACTTATATTAAAACTTAATATTGCATGTGCCAAACTTTTGTAAAGCCTTAAGTTTATAAAGGGCAGTAAAGAGATACACCTGATCGGGCAGCTTGCAATACAATATATTGTCCAGCTATATGTCAGTCTGGCACAGTAGAGAAGGTTGAAGCTATTGGCATGAAAGAATGAGATGGTATACACAAAATTCCCCCGAATCATTTCCAAAATGTCCGCAAATCATTAGTGAAAAATGACTGCATATATTTGGACAATATGCATTCCTTTCCAGCATTATCAAACTGAATAACCACACAGATTTGAATGAACATTTTATGCCTTCTGCGACCTGCTTACAATCCAAGGACAACCTCAAAGCATACAAAAATTGCCAGAGCAAATGACCTCTTTGTTAAGTGCTGCTGTGTTCACTGTTAGGAATTAAATTCTGACAGTTTATGTTTTCCCTATTAGGTTTAAATTTTGGCATTTTATGTTTTCCCTATAAGGTTTAAATTTTAACATTTTTTCTTGCCTTTCACATCTATAGTTTTTTTCCTTTACAATGTATATTATTAATTAAAAATTAGAAAATCAAAGGTCCAAACCACACCAAACAGATACGGTGAAAACGAAAAGTTCAGTCCAGACAAACCTTGTTCTCATGTGACAAAAGATGGTAACTATGATAAAGAGGCATTCAAGAAGGGATGTGGTACAACTCCATCACAAAATTAAACATCAGTTTTTTACAAGAACTTCTCACATGTTTAATTTGATGATGGAAGAGATGAGAACATGGGTAAGCAGAGGATGCTCTATTATCATGGGTGGGTGGATGGATAAGGCACCAACCACCAATCAATATTATTGTCACATGTTCCACAGGACCTCGTTTTCTTAGAGCAATAGATTGTTCAGTAAAGCACAAGGAAGTAGACTTATATCTTTATATTGAAGGATAACATAGGGGAGGTTGGGCCAGCAAGTGGCATGCAGGTACTCAAAGATTCAACCCATGCATGTAGATTACAAAGATTGCTGGTTCAAGAAACATAAAATGATATCTTACCGACCCCATGTTGTGTGCATAACAATGCATTGAAGGACAATGGCGAAATTGATTCGGTAAAATAGATACGACTCTTTTTTTGTAAGTGTAGCTAAAATGTAATGTCCCCAATGGACATTATTTTACCCCTAAACGGATTTTAGGCAATCCCAACTTTAAATGCAACTTGTAGAAAAAATACCAAACAAGTATCACGCAGATTTGAATTAAATAAGGAAATTGCGACTTGGGTTAAGTGGAAAACCCACACCATTCAGCATCTAAATTTATATCTTTACACTCAAATCTAGTACCACTAATTTGTAAAGCCCAAATATGTTTAAAATTGCAGATTTCAGATGTAAACAAGGCTGCAATAAATTATTTAAAAACCCTGTCTGCAACATAACTTCAAAAATTCATATCTTTTGCTAGAGAAGTCCAAATGAGCTGAAACTTTGGATCTTGGGCCACAAAAATATAAAGAATAATATTCCAAAATTAGTTTTTGCACAGCAAACACAAAGCCCTAATTTTTTCCTAAAAAGTAGGTCGCCCAGTACATTTAGGGCATCAAATCAGCTCCAAAAATTAAGAAAACAAGCTACTTTGATTCCCAAACAAATCAGCCCTGAATCAACTCCAATAATGACAAACTAGGGTGGATCTTTCACCACCGAAGAGTGCCCTACTAGCTAGGAATGGATCTCTCACCACCGAAGCTAGGGTCCCTGTGGGATCTTACTCCACAAGCTAAAGAAAATCCAAGCGTATATGCAAAAGCTACAAGCTTAAGACACAAATCAGAAAATATCAAATGGTTATGCAATATTTTCCCCTCAAGTCGACTTCTCTTTATAAAGGAAGAAGAGACCCAAAACAACCTCTACAATATCCAATTAGTTCACAAGGATTTTGCCTATGCAAGCATTTAATATTTTCCCATATTAAATGTTTTTCCCAACAACTTTTTCTCTCCTAATGCAAGTCGCATTTTTCTAGGGGAAATACATAGTAAAATGGGCATTTATCCTTTCTATGATCCCATTCCCCTTTCCACCGCAAGTCACCTTTTCACCTAGGATGGATACCAATTTATATTTGAGTCTTTTCCATCCTAGATTTAATAATTATTAAATCATATAAATTATTATAAGTGCTCTATATATTTTTTTCTTTTACTTAAGTCACCCTTATATTTTTCCTTTGGCCGTCGGGTTGACAAAATAGGCCAAAGGTCTTCGAATGGGAAAGGGATATTACATAAAAACATCACTGTCGGGCCCAAACTGGTTCTAGAGATGAACATGCCCTAGTCCTGGCATGTTATGGCACAGATATGTCTGCGAAGTTGTGGGTCACCTTATTGTGATGTGGATGTTCAAACTTGAGTAACTCTATTTAAAAATTTACTCCTTTACCATTGGACCACAACCCCTAGGACATGAAATAGATAGGTCTTAGGTTAAAGAAGTTCTTACTATTGATTTTCTCATTGCCATTGTTTAGAACTCTTCCAACGAAGGGATTTGTCAAAACTTAAAACATGTAACCCACTTCAACTCTTCTCACACAATCTGTCTCTTCCAAAATCTCTTTTATAACTGTGGATACACACAACTAACCAACAAATGTGCAAGAAAAGAACATTCCCGGAAGGAAATCTAATTGTTTATTACCATTACTAGAAAATACATGTTAATCTAATGACCCGCTTACAAACTAAAATGAGTAATATATTATGATGAATAATTTAAACTCAAAAAGCATAATTCTCGCCAACCTATCTTGTGTCTTTTCACTAAGCAATATCTTCTAGCCATAAAAATTCACTACTAATCCTCTGTACACTGCACCTTTGTGTTGTTTGAAATGCTAATTCACGGTCTCATTTCTCAAAACAGAACACTTCACACACTCGTAAGCAATCACATATCACCAAGTTACATGTGTAACCAGCCACTATCACCACCAATCTGCTAGGGAAAGACACCTCATACAAGATTGCATTCGCGTCCTTATTCCGGTACAGTCCTTGATGACAGTCCCTCTACCCTGTGCAGTCACTGCACAATCTAATTGCACAGTAAATCCTACTTGTTACTCTACTTCGTAATCCATAAACTCTCATCTGTGCATGTTGCCTTCTAACAAAGACATTAATGACTTGGTCAATTGCATGAAAGGGGGTGCTCCAAGCATTAAGGAGTGACGATTATTTATTAATATAATTCAATAAGACAAAGATCTATGCCAACATGAACAACCCAATTAATTGAAATTGCTTTCTTGGATAAAATTGTTTGATGGAAAATGCTTTAGTTTTTCTTTTGAATATCGACAAGGAGGCCTTTTTCGGATTCATAGGAAAATCTGCTATTGTTTGTACAAGACTTGTAATTTTTCTTCGTTTGTGGATTAGATGCCTCTTCTCAATGGGCCCAATTGATGGTACTAAGAGAGTTGTGCCCAATAAATGCTTCGATGAAGTGATTTCTTTAAGGGTTATGGTAGTGTAATGGAAATATAGGCTCGGTGCATGCTTTATGCTTATATTGAGCTGATATTCTTCCTCGACATTCATTCCTTGCATTTATCATTAAAAATGCCGCTGCACTAATCTTGATGTGCATTTTATGAAGGTCTACACTTACTTTAAATGCAAGGGAGAAAGAAAATGCCAGTATGGTGGGTCTTTTGCCATTTTTACTTTTTAGTTTAACATTTAGTGCCATCAAGTGGAACATTGGGCTCATGTGAAAACATTGGCTTCCTTTAATTATAAAACAGCTTCTTCGTGTGGGATTCAGATCGATGAACTTTATGATGTTTCCTTCATATAGTTTTAACTTTTAAGTAATTTGTTGGAGGAAAGATGGGTGTTGTCTGTGTATCCTTTTACGTTCTTTCCATAACTGAGATAAATGCAGACCCAGTGTTCCTTCTTGACATTTTTCCTCTCAAACGCACCAATTACGGAATGTGGTGTTTGCATTTTGTAGTTTTGAGGCTGTTTTTGACTGAGTTTTCACTGATTTTCCAAAATCAGCCAGTGTAAGAGATAGGGTGGATCCAATGATTCCTGTTTCCATTGCATAAGTGCACTTTTATTGGATTTTCCATGTGGGATAAGATTTTTGAAGAATGATTGTAATATATCTCTATATTTAATCGAGGCATGGATTTGATTTGTGGAAGCATTATCTTTTTATCTCTACAACATTGTGCAAGCAATGTCAACAGCTCCATAATGGATTTCTGTCTTCACCTTTTTGTGGCTTCTCTTGTTTTAAAATCCATTTCAATGGGAAAGAATTGCAGGTTAAAGCTAACAATAATGGTGGTCAAAATGGTAATGGGATCAAGTATTATCACATGAGCATATGAAGAAGTTACTTTCCTAATAGAAGACATGGTTGACATCCTGAATTTGAACAATATCAAATGAGGTCAGACATAACACTAATAGCTGTAGTGGGTCTTATGAGGATTGGAAATCTAAAGAACAGTTTCTTTCCTCTAGTGCTGGCTCCAGGAAGAAACATAAAAATAATCTAGTGCTCCGGGATTCAATAAAGAACAGTTAGACATAGGGTTTATTTCCTCATAAACCTTACAATATTAATAGAGGCAATATCGGCCCACTTGGTAGCAATAAGAGTGTAACAGTCTTTCCCACAATGCAAACAGCAGAGTTACAGAAATGATTGCCACTCTGTTATCAGCCAATTTTGACTGCGTTAAAATTGTTTAAAATTTTTGTGAATTACTAGGTTTCATGAAGATTCTTCTTCGTCACATGTTCTTATTTTCTTCCCGGTTATGTCGAGCTTCATTTCACTCAAATCGGAATAAAATCCCTCTTGCTATGAATTTAAACGTAAAAATTATTATTTAATTAATATTAATTAAAAATCGTTCTTCAATTAATTAAATTGATTTTATTAATTGATGGAGATTTTTGATTAAATATTATTATAATAATAATTAAAACTTTATCGGCAAAGTTTGTTTAAATTTCCCTAAATGATCATTCGGCTTCCCGCACCCGTTTTCCCACTTTCTTGTCAGAACCGCCCGGTTCCTCCACTGGTGGAAAGTAAGCCGCTATTTGCCAATTTAATAAATTGGCAAATGGGCAAGGATTTTCCCAAATCCCCTCATGGGAAAATTTGATGGGAATTGCCAAATTCTTATGACATTCCCGTTGGCAAAATTCATCCAATCTTCCCCTTTTCCCTTGGCCATTAATGCCACTTCCCATGATTCAAGGAGTTTGTTTTTCTGTTAAAGGGAAGAAGGAATTGGTCACTAACAATTCTCCTATTTTTTCTCCTTCTCCCGTGAGAATTAAAGAAACAATTTGTTATACTCATTTCATTCATGGATTTGAATAAAGAAGGGAGAAACATCATCCATCATTTTAGGGAAGAACTGAAATTTATTCTTTCTGTTTACACTCATACATTGGAGAAAGAAAGCCAAACAAACTGGAGTCTATTCAATAGTTTTCACACAGCATACAAGGAAGGTGAATATTAATGCAAAAGAAATTGTAGTTTCCACGCAGCAGCAGGAGGGAGAAATGGAGGTTCACGTGGCAGAAGGAGCATTCAACAGTTTCAACGCAGCCTGCAGACCTTCACGCCTTCACTAGTTCCATGCCTTTTTCCTTAAGGCCACATAGGGGAAGAACAGTCATACCAGGTCCGAGCCTGAAGCAGAGACAAACAGCCCAACTCCATCAAACGCCTCTCACTAGAGAAGAAGACAAGGAAAGAGAAATCCACACGCTAAAGGAGGAATATCCATCATCTATCTAGGCAGTCTGAAGGAGAAGAACACCAGAAGCTTTCCATGCATGCAAAGGATGAGAATGCAGAAAGCAATTTTAAATCCCAGGCCAGAGCACTTTCCAAATGATGAGGAGCAGCCTCCAACAATGCCTGAATGTTTCACACCAAATTTTATCGACCATCTTCATAGGAGTTTCAATGGTCCACAGCTAGCTGCAATTCAGTGGGCTGCTATGCATATAGCAGCGGTTTAAAATCGAGTTGGGTCTGCTAGACGGCAAGAACCCTGGCCCTTCACTTTGGTGCAAGGTCCACCAGGGACAGGAAAGACACACACAGTCTGGGGAATGTTGAATGTTATTCATCTTGTTCAATATCAGCACTATTATGGTGCACTGCTTAAGAAACTTGCTCCTGAAAGCTATAGGCAATCTTAAAAAAAAAAATCAAAGTCCGGCACACCATAATGACGAGTTTTAGGACAGAGCTCTATGGGAATACCTTACACAACCTCTTCCAGAATCAGTATGGGGAGCTCGCACACAGGCTTGTACACCATCTATTTGTCTTGTGCATGCAAACAATAATGAGCGATCACTATGGCGAACTTGCATGCAGCTAGCCCTATGCACTATGCATTTGGATTGCACTCACCAACAATAATGAGTTGTCACCTTGCACGTCTTCTCCAGTCTGCCTTCTATCCAATTGAATCAAATAGCAACCGTTTCAATCAGACAGTAATGCGCCCATGAGTGATTACTTGTAAACCAGTTTCCTCATCCAACTGAGACCTGGCAAAAGAAATCTTTATTGGAAAACACATCTTTATTCCTCACTGGTGGTATCTATAAATAGAGGGATTGAATATTTTAAGAGGTAACTACGAATAGCCAAAAGGAGGTGGAGCCTAAGTATGATCGTGGTCCATTGGCATCAGGATCAATCGATGATGTTCTTCAAAGTATGGATCGCACACTGTTCCGTATGCTCCCTAAACCTTGCCCTAAACCACAACTGCTTGTTTGCGCTCCATCAAATGCTACAACAGATGAATTGCTACAGCGTGTTCTGGATCGTGGATTCATTGATGGTGAAATGAAGGTCTGTCGCCCTGATGTTGCGAGGGTGGGTGTGGATTCTCAAAATCGTGCTGCACAGGCAGTATCAGTGAAGCGTAGAACTGAAATTCTCCTAGGAAAGTGCCGTGAGAAAGTAATTGGCTATATGCAGCAGCTACGGGGTAGAGAAGTAAACTTATCTCAGAAAATCAGTGGCCTCCAGAGAGAGCTAAGTGCGACAGCTACCGCAGGGCGATCCCAAGGAACCGTTGGTGTTGATCCTGATGTTCTGGTTGCACGCGACCACAGTTGTGATCAGTTGTTGCAAAATCTTGCAGCTGTAGTAGAAGAACGAGATAAAGTTTTAGTTAGAGTTGTCTCGCCTTTTCATTTTGGAAAGTCGCTTTAATGGAAGAAGCTCGATCAAATCTTGAGGCAAGTTTTGCAAATGAGGCTGAGATTGTGTTCACTACTGTTTCTAATAGTGGCCGGAAGTAATTCTAGTGACTAGCCCATGGGTTTGATATGGTGGTTATAGATGAAGCCTACAAGCTAGTGAAGTTGGCATGTTACCTCCACTTTCATTGGGTGCTGCAAGGCATGTTCTTGTTGGGGATCCATAGTAACTACCTACAACACTAATTAGCCCGGCAGCAGGCATGTTGCAGTATAGTAGAAGCCTTTTTGAGCACTTCCAAAAAGCAGGTCGTCCAACTATGTTGTTATCCGCTCATAATCGAATGCATCCTCAAATTCGGGATTTTCCTTCAAGATATTTTTATCAAAATGAATTAAGTGACAGTGAGAGTGTTACCAGGAGACCTGATGAAATTTATTACAAAGATTCTCTATTGAGACCTTACTTGTTTTACGATGTAACTCATGGAAGAGAATCTCATAGAGGTGGATCTATTTCATATCAGAATATTCATGAAGCACAATTTGCTTTGCATCATTATATGAGCATCTTGGGCATGAACGGGTCATAAATCATGGCAGCATTAGGTCTTTATTGGTAATGGCATTTTCTCATCGTTTGGAAGGTACAATTGTGCTTATTATGGCAAAGCCAAAACATTCTTACTACAAGTGTTATATAATAAGGAAGAACCATGAGCATTGTGGTAAAACCATTCTTTTCAAAAATGTTTGGTTAAGCTCGGTATTCAAGTGAGTTGAGCCAGAGAAGAACTCAGGGAGTTCGGTTCTGGAAAGAAGGTAAGACGACACGAAGGGCATGGATCGCCATGGGAGTCCTAATTCAAGTTGAAAATGCATGAGCTCACAATCAAGCTAGGAGCGATACGATTGAGGGCTCATTCGTGAGTTGAGTCGTCTAAACACCTAAGTGAAGAAGGAGCACATCTCGAGAATTTCTCATTCCAGTCATCATTCGTCTTTGCATGATTGCCCTAATTCTTCAGGCCTAATCAACAACACAATCACTATAATTCAAAGCATTGGTTCATGCGCAAGCACCTGTAATCTATATCACACAATTTCTAGAGGTGAAACTCGTTGATGAAGTACCTCAAAATATACCAGCCCAACTTGTGGAAGTAGTCACAACTTCTCAACCAAAAGTTGATGATCCGGTTCTTTCCCCGCCTACATTTGAAGAATCACCACAAATGGAGAAAATGGCGACAACATCTTTCTCACAACAAGAAGATCCAATTTCAGCAACACCCGAAAGTGATCCCCTTCAGCGTGATGAAGATCAATTCCCAATGAACACGAGAACCATGTACAATGAGGTACTTGGAGAGGTTACCACCTGGCTACATGATGCCCTGAAGAATTGAAAGAGGGTCATCAAGCCAATAGTGATTAACTTGGAAGGGATTGTGTAAATGTTAGAATCCATCACTCCAAAAAAGACCAAATACTACGCTAAGGTGTGTGTTAACGAATTCATAAATCACTTCGATGATTTTTCAACACCACTTGTTCACAATGGGGCAAAGGAGATGGATTTCCAAGACTCTGAAGTCTCATGAATTCTGCTCGGGAGATCAACACTTTGGGATGGTGACAAAGACAAAGGACATAACTCCAGGCAGTGAATTGAAATTTTGGCTCTTAGAGATCTTCTCAATGGCGAAAGAACAAAAGCTAGATTCTGATAAACCAAGGTGGCGTAACGACTACGGTCTCATGACAAATGAATAATTCACCATGGAAAGGTACTATGAGCATGTGGAGAATTGTGAATATGAATACGAATGAAGACAAATCTTCTCACATCAGGATATTGCTCAGATAGAGGGGGTGGATGAATTGCTCAAGTTTCAAACTCAGTACTCTTGTCATTTGAGAGGATTGCAGAGCACAGTCAATGAGTTCATTCCAGTACGATCGGGATAGGCGGGACTCTTGGCCCAATGGATAAGGCACTGATCCTAGGTGTCTTGATCTGGGTGGCACATTGCTGACTAGGATGTCTACGTGTGCATACAAGTCATTTAAGTGGGGTCCACATGTACCCATTTCTTTTATTTATGTATTTTTCCTTAAATGACCTTTTAACTTAAGTGGTTTCTATTTTTAGTCACTTTTTAAAAGTTGGTTGAAAAAGTCAAAGTCACTTAAGTGCCCTATTTAATGTGCATTTAAAACCCTAACTACTTTGTAACCAACTTTTGGGTTATAAAAGGAAGTGAGGGGCTCATTTGTAAGGGTGACTTTGAGAGAGGAGAAGAAAATACTTTTGTGCAAGCTTTGTTTCAATAAGAAACTTTGTGTTCTTTGTGAAAAACATTTTAGAGTTAATAGAATAAGAACTTTGCGTCTCATTCATTGTCTCTTGTAACATTTGGTGTTCTTATGTTCATTAGATGTTAGGTGTTTGAATCTTGCATGCAAATATTATCTTTGATCTTATTGTCAACATTAGTAATCAGTTGTTCTAGTTCACAGTGATCAAGCTCTGACTATCTACTTGCTCATGTGTGTTCCCTTTTGCATGTTCTTGTTTGGCTATCTCAAACTCCGTTTTATTTGTGTTGGTTATTTATCTTTCCTCTTCATGCAACATTAGGCTTTGTTTTTACCTAACTCTTGCATGTTCTTTCAGTTTATTCCATTCCACTCCTTTCCTTCATTTCATTCCATCTTCCTTCATTCACTTTTCCTTCCATTGATGTTCCAAACACACCCCCCACATACAATTTTGAATGTACAGATGTAAATACAGTTTTGGTTTTCAATAAAGGCAGCCTCACCTTCATTGAGGAGGGACTTCGTTCCCACACTGTTGCATGTCATTTGCATGCGTGCAAATCCATATGCTAACACACTCCTAGACACAATGGCGTGATTACAGGAAAAGAGATTATTATCTCCCCCAGTGTCAAAGGCATTCCACAAATGTAGTATGTTTTCCTTGGTTTTAGTTAGTATACTAATATCAGTTCAGAGCCTCTTTCCTGGCTAATAGTATGACTCTTAGGCTAGCTGTTAAGATCATCGTTACCTAAGTTTCGAGGACAGGGGGTCAGAGTTTTTAGGATGGCAAAAAGAATCCCAATTTTTAGGGACGGCAGGGGGCGGCTATTGAAATATAATATAAAAATCGATGTTCAAATATTTTAACCTTATTCAATGAGATTTAGATATTTAAACTGTATTTAGGATGTTTTAGGTACTTGTGAGATTAGAATCCAATATTTTTGGTAAAAAAAGCAGCTTTTTAAAAGTAAAAACATCAAAGAACTTTTTAAAATATTTTTAAAAATAAAGGACGTCCCCTCCAAGTCCCCAAAACATTTGGGATGTCCGGGACATCACCCAAATCTAGGGGACACATCCCCGTGTAACACTGGTTAAGATGGGTTTTCTAAATTTGTAGCTGATGGTTTCTCTATCGAAACTTTTCTGTATTTGTTGGACAGGATCCCTTTTTATAATATAGCATTTTCTCTTGGGGAAAAGAACAGCTTTAATGCAAACTTTATCAGCGCAAGTTTGGATAATAAGAGTGATTGTAAATTAAGTTTTTGAAAGATCAAATAATGTGATAACTTTCAGGTAAAGAGGCTTGGGCATTGGAAGGGAAAATAGGGGAGTCAGATGGATAGGTCACTCCTTATACAGCACATACAGATGATGGCTGCCTAAATGGATCTAGCTTGATGGAGATCACGAAAAAGCTACAGGTTCTTAGAAAAGAATGAAAACAATATTGAAGACTGGAGACAAATAATTTTAGATTCAACTAATCGTCCAAGTTTTTCCATGTAAAACATTTTCTTGACATAGGATAAGCAGCAGTTAAACATGCTTTGGCGTTGCAGGGGATGTTTCACATCATCCTTAGTGGGCCAAATATAAACAATTCGTAAAGTTCCAATATCTCCAATACCTATTTCAAAAAAACTACAGAACAAATATAAAGAATTTGTAAAGTTCCAATATCTCCACTACCTATTTCTGAAAAATTACGGATGATATGCAAGGTTGTAGCAATAACTTCATTGAATGAGACACTAACAGACTAGCCAAAGCAGACTACTATGGATCATACCTTCTTCTTTTTTGATGAAGCGGCATACTCTGCAGCCTTGCCAATGACACCAACAATTTTATTGTTTGTGTCCTTCCCAAAAACATGTTTATCCTCTGGCTTGTGAAGTGAGGAGGATGGTTTCTTTCCAGGCATCTTCTTTACCGAATTCCTTTTGTGCTTTCGGAAATGTGCAAGTTCAAATCTAGTATCATCCCTTCTTTCCTAAAGAAACGGACTTTCACATATTAGAGAGATGGATATACATAAAGAACAATTAATGGTCAGCACATCCAGTCATGAGATATATTAATATGATAAGAAGAAGCTGAAGTAGATAAAATTCAAGTGATGTACCCAATGGTGTGGCATGACTCCTAGAATGGACTCTCGGAACTCCCTGCATTCTACCTGCCAGACAAACAAGTCAATTTGGTATATTGCAGTATATCCACAGAAGGAGAGCAAATGAATAATTCAAGTTAAATGAAGATCCAAAATACAAAAACTAGGCGATGAATCATTAACATCAATCATCATACTTCAACATGTCATATTGTCTATCAACAGAGCAAGTCATCAATGTTGAGGCCAACAATTATTTCAAAACATTAACAACCAGCTCAGAGAAAGCATTGAATTGGGATTGAAAAAATGAGCAGAAAAGTTATCTAACACCTTTAATATTATCTTATCATAACTTTTGGGAAGGTAGAGTTCACCAGTGAAACCCGACCAATGTTAATTCCAATACTTAAAAGAGAGCAAAAATTTATCGCAATATATTGGGAGACAGACATATAATTTAAAACTGCTCGCTTTATATAATGGGATCTATCTCACACATACATGGGGTCTTCGGCAAATACAGACAAAAGATGACTCCCAAATGACAATCAACCTCATTTTCAAAATAAGGAACATGCCAAAAATGATTACTGTCAAAAGCTCTGGTTGAAATTGGAGAAGGAAAAATACTATACAGCGAACTGTGTTAATCTTGCACAACATGGTTGATGTAACCATTCAGCATCGCCACAGACAATACAACAGGGTGGAAGATTTGGTCAATGTTATTTTATTTTATTTTAAAACCAGCAAAACTTTATATTAGATGGAAATCAAGAAATACATATTTGGCTGTGCCAAGCTTGAAAACTATTAGTCCAAGCTTGAGCATTATGCAAAAGTAAAGCCGGAGAAATAATCATAGCGAAGAATCAAGTTTAAGAATATATTTGATGTCTTCTTGAAGCTTGTTGGACCACCATGTACGAGGCAAGCCATATGCTATGTACCTTGGGATATAATATTATAATGTATATGGGTTGATGGAGATCGGCATCTCCATCAACCCATATACATTATAATATTATATCCCAAGGTATATCCCAAGGTACATAGCACCATAGAAAAGAAAATTCTTATTATCCAGGGCCCAATTAGCGAAGCCATCCGCAACTTTATTCATTTCACGAGGAATGTGATTGAACTGAACTTGAAATTTCTCCTGCATTGTTTTTATCTTCCACACCTCTTTAGCAATTTGCCAGTTGGGAGAAGAACCAACACTATTTTTAGACAACTTCATAATGATTCGAGAGTCTGCTTCAATTTGATTTTTGTGCCGCCCAATTTTTAAAGCCTCTTGCATGCCTTTATAAACCACTTTCACCTCTGCAAGATTATTGGTAGCAATACCCAGATTCTCTACAAAAAAGAACTGCACATCACCTTCCTTGTTTCCACCAATGCCTCCCAAAACCGCTCTTCCTAGATTTCCTCTGGAAGCTCCATCTGTATTTAGTTTTCCAAAACCCAAAGTAGGTTCTTTCGATTGACTCTCTTACGATTTTCTTATTAATATGAAAACAGGGCATAGAAGCATCCGTATGATCAAGAGATAACTAATAGCATATATGCTCCCATTCCGTAGAAAGAGTATAGTACAAAGATTCTTTTGTGTTTTAGACTTTCAGCTATATTGATTTTAGTTTTTTTCCCAAACATAAGATCCGTCTTTGCTGGAAAATTCTACTATTTCTTTCTTTGCAAATATTCCATAAGAGGAGAGATACCACTCCATAGCACCGAGAGAAGATTTTGTCCTTTAGGGTGAAGTCTCTGCCACTCTTTGAAAACCTGCTCAAAGGAGCCAAAATTATTCAAGTGCAATTTAAATAGAGCATAAAGATGTTGCCAAATTGGAATAACCCAGGGACAAAGGAAAAAAAGATGAGTAGAAGATTCTTCATCTTCTAAGCACAAAGCACATCTGAAAGGGCCATAAAATCCTTTCTTCATAAGATGGTCCATTGTTAAGACTCTTCTTTAAATAAGAAGCCAAACAAAAAAACTAACTATAGGCCACATACTCGGCTGCCATAAGTGCTTAAAGAGAAACTAAAGAGGATGGGGATTATATATCATCAAGGAGGCATAGCCAGTGGACACTGTATAATTACCAGAAGGGTCTTGTCCCCATCCCAACTTGTCTGGCAATGGGGAAGAAGAAAGAGGATGAGCCTTCAACACATTATACGACAAAATCTTAGCATCATGCTCTATAACAAACGGTCATTCAGAAACCGGAATCCAATTTTTTTCACTCTCCCAAGGATGAGTAGACGGTTTACCATAGTGGGCTGCCTTAACCCAATCAATATCTTGCATTTGCTTCATTATAGTTTGAAACTGTGGAAATTGAAGGATGAGAGGGGGCTGTCCATCCCAAGAATCAATCCAAAAATTAGCTAATTTCCCATTATTAACAATCTAGAAGAGTTGCCTTTTAATAATTTCCTCTCTCATTGTGATAAACATCAAAGTCGGAGAGCCCCTAGTAGGACGGGATGATCTAATGATTTTCTCCAGGGGGTTATTTTCAACATATTTTGCTCTGAAGTGGCAGCCCAAAGATCGTTAGGATAAACAAGCAACCTCCAATAGAGTTTAGTAGCTAAGGCTTTATTCTGCTTAGGGGAGGGGATCTGAATCCCAAACCACCTTCCTTTATTGGCTAGCAAAGAGTTTCCCATTTAACCAATGACCATTTTTTCTTATCTTGAACTCCGCTCCATAAGAACTTCTGGCAGATAGAGTCCACATGTTTCAAGATAGTTCCAGGAATGTTTAACACAAAGACAACATATATCGGCATAGCTTGAAGGACATATTTGATCAACGTCATCCTTCCTCCAGAAGAAAACCATTTATTAGTCCATTTTTGTAATTTTAATTCAAACTTGTTAATTAACCAATGCCAATCCTATAACTTCTTAGAAGTTAAAGGAATACCCAAATATTTTAAAGGAAGCACTCCCTTCTTAAAATGGAAGATATTCAGAATTTGCTCTTTTTGTCTTCTAGAACAATGAAAAAAAAATACTGGATTTTCCTTGATTGACTAGCTGACCAGTGGCTACTGAAAAGGTACGAAGCACTTTATTGATTTGTTTAGCTTCCAAAGAGGTAGCTCTTCCAAGCATCGTAGAATCATCAACAAATTGGAGGCAAGATGAATGTTTTTAGCCAGCTGAATTCCATGATTTTTTTTCCCTAGAAGGCTTTATTGACAATTCTCCCCATGCATTTTGCCAAAATAATGAATATGAAAGGTGATAGGGAATCTCCTTTCCAAATGCCTTTGAAAGCTCCAAAAAAATCTAAAGGAGAGCCATTAACTAAAACAACAAAGAAAACATAAGAGATACATGCCTTTAACCATTGAATCCATTCCGTAGAAAATTCAAATTGAGCCAAAACTCTGTAACGGAAACCCCAGTCCACTTTGTCATAAGCTTTGGATAAATTTAGTCTCATAAACATTACTGGGTTTCGTTGAATGTCCATAGAGTGCAAACTTTTCTGATCTAACACAATCTCATCATGAATATGGCAACCATGAACAAATCCACCTTGCTCAGGAGAAATAATCTTATGAAGAAGGGGTTTTAGTCTTTCCGCTATAACTTTGGTAATAATTTAATACAAGAAATTACATAATGTTGTACGTCGAAACGAGAGATATCCTCCACTTCATTAGCTTTAGGAATAAGAACAATGAAAGTCTTATTTATTTCTTTAAACATAGTTTTGGCCATCCTTACTTCCTCAACCACTTGTAAAAGGTCCCCTTTAATAATATCCCAAAAGGTCTAGAAAAACTCAATTGGGAAACCATCAAGACCAAGAGTTTTTCCTCTCTTCATATTGAAGAAAATACCTTAGAGCTCTTCTTTTGTAACAGGTTGAATCAACTTTTCATTACCCTGTTGAGAAGTACTGCTAGGAAGTATGTTCAGAAGTTGTGAGTCTAGATCCAGAGGTTGAGAGGTGAACTACTGCTAAAAATATTGTTGAGCCACCTGCTGCATCCCTTGAATCGAATAAACCTTCGTTCCGTCTCCTTTAGAAAGGGAGTGGATATATTTATGGGCCCTCCTAGCTAACAAAGATTTGTGGAAGAAAGCTGAATTTTAATCTCCCAACTTTAACCATTGAATCCTGAATTATTGCTTCAACATAATTTCTTCTCTAATATCCCATTCATGTGGTTCTACTTTCAGGTGACATTCTTTCTTGAAAAGGTCCAAAGAGAAACCTAAATGTCGGTGAAGAGCATTAGTATCCCCAAGCTGATCAAGAATCTTTGTTTTTTTCCTTAATATCTCCAAACTCATTCCACTTCCAAGCTTTTAGCTTGACTTTTAAGTAGGTCAATCTCTTGACAAACATAATCATTTGAGTTCCAAACCTGGACTTTCCTTCCATCCACCATTGCTGAACATACTTAGCAATACCTTTTTTGGATAAAGGTAAAAGTTGAGGGTGTTGAAAGGACCCACATCCTGATACAAAGAGCCCCAAATGCCAGATATCACAATAAAGCATATAAGAGAGGATGCCTGAAAGCGAAAGGAGCAAGGGACCAACCAGGTCCAAATGAAGAGCAGAGAAGAAACCCAAGAGAGGAAACAAAGGAGAAGCAACGAACAACAACTGAAGCCATAAGCAACAAAGAAGAAGGGGAGAGAAAACCAAGAACAACTGCAACCAGAAGCAGCAGAAAGAGAGACAAAGGAAGAAGTGAAGATGTAGCCAGGGAAGGCTACAAGAATGAAGACAGAAGAGAAACCACATGACAATGAGGGGAAGAGAGGGAGATCAATGTCTACCCTTCTTTCCCTTCTTAGAATGGACAAGTTGCCATTTATCTTGCAGAACCATCTCTGAGATGAAAGGGTTGTAATCCGTTAAGTCCACGATACTTAGCAATACCTTTATGACAAAGCCACATGAGTTGAAATCTAAAAGGAGCTTTGCATGGAGAATTTCTATCAATTTCATAGTATACCGGCCAGTGATCTAAACCACTATTATTGATAACCATTGTCTTAGGAGCACAACCCCTTCACCACCATTTGTCTGTGATCAAAAAGCGATCCAATCTTTTCATGATACAATCCTGACCCTACCTTCTATCAGACCATGTTATCATACCATTAACAGTGGGCACATCCACCAAATGATGAGTCTGAATGAATTGAGTCATGACAATTGAACTAGCATTAATATGGGGATTACTGCCCCCTTTTTCTCTTGGATATTCAAGATAGTATTAAAATCCCTGCTCAAAATAACAAGCAACCGAGTAAAAGATTGGATAATAGAGGTCATACCCTGTCATTGTTGTCTTTTTTCTTCCATACCAAGAGGAGCATTAACATCAAAAAATACGAATTCCTAGTCTTCCATTTTAAAATAGGCATGCAAATATAATGCACCCTTAATCGCACAGGAATTTAAGACATTCTTCATTCTTGGGTCCTAAAGAGAGACAATACCTCTTAAAGCTCCTTGAGAGCTTATAGAAAGGTATTTAGCTTTAGGCCAAATGTTTTTTGCTAGTGCGGACATAAGATCAATGTAGGATTTGGTCTCCTAGATACAAACCATTGTGGGATGATCAGAATTAATCATTCTTCTAAGTTCTTGAACTTTTGAAGGAGATCGCTTCAAGCCCCTTCTATTCCAAGTGATCACTTTCATTGAGAAGAGCTTTGAAAAAATTAGGACAAGTATCGAGATGTTCCCGAATTACTCATCTTTTGACCCGAAGATTTGGTCACTGTTACTTTAATTCATTCAAGCCATTTTTCCTTCAAACTCTACACAAATAACTCGAAGCTTCCAATGGGTATCCAATCCATGATTGACCTTGGCCAACCACCTTCCCACTCTATCAACCATGGTTATTTCTCAGGCAAATATGGTTTGGTGAACCTCACCTTGGCTACATATGGTTAGATTTGTTTACTTGCCTTCTTATTATCATCCACCACCATAATACTTTTTAAGTCTGGTGTAACTTAACACCTCCCCACAATTTACTTCCACTACTTTTCATTTTAAACACCAAATCTACTTTTAAGTTTGTGGTAATGTGCACCTTCTAATTCTAGATATCACCTTTCTCGACTTTACCACTTTGACCAACCCACCAACAACTTTTTCTATGCATCTCCTTGTTACTCGCACTTGCTCCACTCCGCCTCATGAAGTTCAACACCAAACCCTTCTTAACACCTTGAATTTTTGTCACTCCAGCATCCTTTCTTTTAATAAGCTTCATGATTTCTTTTCAATAATCCTCCATTTTGACATTTTAGCTCCCCACACCCATTTTTTTCACTTGCCTTATTTGTTTTGTCCACTCACCCATCTACCTCTCTTCCACCATATTATCCTTGCATTATTCTTACACTTAGTTCTATCTCCCACATCCTCCATCATTTCCTTCTCTGAACTTTTACAGTATTGCACCTTGCACACAATTGGCCACATCCAGGCCCCTATAGAAGCCATCAACCTCCAGCACACCAATATGGACAGCTTCGGCCACGCATCACGGTCCTTCCAAACAACACTATGCCTACCCAAGGCACAACCAACTTTTTTAGCAAACTAGGGAGCATACCATTCTTTCGGACACATTAATCCACATGGAATGGTGTAATGTCCCCAATGGAAGATTTTCAAATTATGCCAAAGATGTTGGTGATGAGATCTGGGACAGCCGAGCCCTAGAATGTGGCAAACTCCACCCACAAGAGTGTAGATAACCCTCGATCTGGCTGAATCTGACGGTTGAAATCTGCCCCAACACTTGTGTCTTCAAACCCTAGCTGGAAATGCCCCAAATCTACAATATTGGGTCTTCAATCACTACTGAAATTTTGAAATAGTCCTTGAAGCTCAATAGAAACACTTGAATAGAGCTTCCTCACACAAAAGATTAAGAGTTTTCATTCTTCAACTTTGGCAAGAGAGGGTTTTCGTCCTCTAATGCAACACATCAAAGGATTTTCGCCCTTTGAGGTAAAAATAGAAAGGAAATAGCTCAAACAAATTTCAGATATAAAATATATAAAAGTGATGCCTTCTCCAAGTGTGGCGACTTCCTTTTATAATTTCTCTTGACATCTTTTCCCACACAAAGGCCCAATCAACTCCCTTCACTTTGTTTAATAATTTCCCCTTGCTTCACTTTATTTACTATTTTTATCCCCTCCCTATATAGGTTGCATTTTCTCACTTAGGGGAAATAAAAATAAAGTGACTTTTTCTTTTATTATTTTATCACTAATAAATTATTAAAGTGCTTATAGTAAAATTATTATGCACTTTTAATTAACTTATTAGGATTTCTTTCCCTTTTTCCATCTCTTAGCCGTCGCGAAAAAATGAATGGGCTAAGGGTCTTCAACCTGTTAATTCTGAGAAAGGAATATTTCAATCCTCCCTTCCCCAAATTTTTTGCCCTTAAGCAATCACAAGCGCATATGTCCGAATGCCATGTGCAAGATGTTAAACATGTCGTAGTGCTCCAAGAGTCTAGATCTCGTGCCTGTCAAATGAGAGAGCTCTTGCCAAGATATGTAGTTCTCATAATGCTCATAAACATGCATTTGGATAAAGGGTTCCATATGCTCCCTATTGTAAAGTTTATCCTTTATTTTAGCATGCTTCTCATGAGAAAAACAAATCTAAAATGGTTTAATATGCAGCAATAAATATGACATGTTACCATGTCTTTCATACCTTCGAATGTCATCAAGATCTTCATTCCCTCTTGGCTTCATGATATCTTGACTTTGTTGTATGAATTCCCTAGCATGCACACAATGCTCAGTGCATGCAATCTTCCCTCTTTTGGAATACTTTTCCATACTCTTGGTTGTTACAACTTGAGGAGTACCATTCCTCATATCTTATTTTTCTCTACTAATATTCAGCTCTATGCAATCCTTGGACATAAACAATTCATCATCAAATTAAAAAAAAAAATTACCTTGAAATGCATGCTCCTGAATTCCTTCTCATTCCTTGGCACATGCCCTATGATTTCTCCAAACCCTTGTGTCTTGTTATCAGCCAATTTTGACTTTGCAAAATTATTAAAAAAAATGGAAATTTTGAATTTTTTCAAACAATGTTACTTTGCGTGATTTATCACTCTCATCGCGACCGTCTCATTTTTGTGATCGTTCCGGTCTTCGTTTCGTCCATTTTGGGCGAGAACTCTCGCCAAGTCATAAACTGCGTTAAATATTAATTAATTAATATTTAATTAATTAATTACTCTTTGTTTGATAAAATTAATTTTAAATAACTTTGGGGTTTTTAATTAAATAAATATTAAGTAAAAGTTCATTTGACAAGTTTTATTTTAATTGCCGGGGGAAAAATAAGCTTCCGCTTCCCATTGTCGGGGATGCCAAATTGGCTTCCCGGGCCCGGATTTCCCCTTTCTTGGCAAATTTGTTTTAAATCCCCGCTTGTGGGATTTCTTTCTTCAATTGCCAAATTAATGAATTGGCAAACAGGAAAAAAAATCTCTCGATTTCCCACATGGGGAAATAAAATGGGGATTGCCAACCCGCTTGCCATTTCTATTAGTAATTGGCAGTTAATTTCCCCATTTCCCCCTGGCAATTAATGCCACTACCCGGGAAGAGGGAAGTTGTTTTAACGGGACAAATTAATCCTCATAAATTCCTCCGTCAAACTCGTTGGAAAGAGTCATGCGAAGCTTTCCAATTGCTTCTTATTTCTTCTGAAGGAACAGAGTAATATTTTTATCACATCCCTCAAAAAAAACTAGTTTACTGTGAACGCCATTGTGAGGGAGGAATACGCATTGCAAAAGAAGACAAGGAAAATCAGTCAATACACAACCATCAAGAGAATTCACGTGCCAAGAAAAAGATTGCATGCCCACACGTGAGGAAAGGAAGGAGTGGCCACGTGGGAGAGGTAAAATAAAAACGCAGGCTATAAATAAAACCGCCCACACATTGAAAGAAAAGACAGAAATAAAAAGGAATTCCACGCATGCATGAGAGAAAACCGTCCAAATCCAGGCCAAAGGAACAACAATTTTCCAACGCAGCAGGGAGAGGGAGTAGGAAGTTTCAACACAGCCAAGAGGAATTTCCACGCAGGTTTTTAAAAGGAGTATGCATTCACCACGCAGAAAAGGAGATTTTAAGTAAAAAGAACAGTCCATACGCATGCCTGAGAGAAAGAAACAAACTCCCACACATTTTCCAAGAAAAGTTTCCACGCACTTGGAATGGGGAGCAACAATTTAAATGCCCAACCATTCAAGAAAGAGAGTTCCCACGTTTGCCAAAGGAAAACCAGTTCAATTCTCAACAAAGGAGATCCATTTCCAACGCATTGGCTAAAAACATCAATTTCCAAGCAGCTATTAATAAAAAGATTTCAACGCATAGCATGAAATCACGTTCCAAGCACTCAGACAAAAATATCACGCATTAAAACGCATTACCGATGTATATCGGCACAAAGAAAAATGAATTTAATGAAGAAAACAATAGATGCGAAAAGAACGTGCCACAGGTAGTAGCTGTCGAAGTAATCAACTTTGGAGCTCGATATCTCGAAGACGGATGATCGTCAAGAAGAAAGGTTTGGTTCCTTGAATTCTTACCATTTTCGTATACTCATTTTCCAAATTTCAAATGCGCAGCACCTCATTTGATATTTTTCACGAACCCAAGAAAAACCCAGTTTACTCGATTTTGCCGCGCGCGCAGTTTCAACTTGGCAGAAGGCCTACTTTGAGAATCCATATCTCGAGCCCAAATGATCGTCAAGAGAAACAGTTTGGTTCATTGAATTATTCCCACACTCATGTACTTATTTACAAAAATTAAAATGTACAACAGTCAGTTTGATATTTTTCAAGGAGTCAAATAAAATGCAATTTGCATGATTTCGCTGCGTGCGCAGTTTTCAGCTTGTCAAGGTGACTCACTTTGAGAGTTGATATTTTAGACTCAGATCATCTTCAAAAGAAATGAATTGTTTCGTTCAATTATCCTCACCTTCATATGCTCCCTTGCCAATTTTTAGATGCTCAAGATGACGTTTGGTATTTTTACCAGGCTAATTTTACAAGCAATTTGTGCAGTTTTGTAAGATGGAAGTAATAGCCTGAAATCACGCTTCTGTCACAATCATGTCATCTTCAAACAAAATGATGTCGCGGTATGTATTCCTAGGCATTCTACTCACCTCGACGCTCCATTCAAAGTATGAGAACATCGCCGATACTAACTTGGGACATGTCGACATAGGTCGATTCTGCGATCGCATATTAACCTAAGGCGAGTCACAATTTTCCTAACGTTTGTTCTGAATTGGTCATCACTTGCATGAATGCACCACGAAACCTGTATAGTGTAGCGATTCAACTCCAACGGCTTCGAAGCAGAAACAACCTCTAACTTCCTCATTATGCGGTATAAGTCGTAGCTATTGGCATAGGATTTTCGGAGTCAAAAGCCATCGTTATCGGCAGAGATCGATAATGGGAGAATCTTGTCTACAACAATTGTTTTCACTTGATCGTTGTATGGATCTATTCATCGAAAAACCAAGACCAATGATAGGTACAATTGTGCGGATCATAGTTCAAAAAATCGTAAATCGAGATTAATCGGCAGGCCAAATCTTGAATCAAAAATCGGGAATTGGCATTAATCGACAACCCTATCGCTACTTTTAAAAACATTTAAATTCATAAAATATACATTAATATACATTATTAATATTAATATACATTAATATACAGTATTAATATACTATTATAAATTATTAATATTAATACTTAATATATAGTATTTTTATTTTTACTGTAATAATTTAATATTACTGTATTTTTAGTTTTACTATTACTGTATTTAGTATTTACTATTAATACCTGCTACAACACGATGCCACGAACTGTTGGAAATGAGCACGAAATGGGCACGGAATTGCCACGAACTGTTGGAAAATGGGCACGAAATGGCCACAAACCTGCCACAAACCTGTTGCGAACTGAACTTGCGTGCCCTCCTGAGTCCTACCCAAGTTGAATGCCCTCCTACTGATGTCAAATGAACACGGATTGAGTAAATGAGGTCGCAATAGCAAAAACGAGTTCGTGGAAAGAGAAAACAGTATAAAAAACAAATCGATTTGGTCTATTTTCATATTTAACCCTAGGCCACGTTTTTCCCCACGATTTTTGCCAATTTTAGCCACAATTTTCAATGATTTTGCAGGGTATTTTTTTGGGATTAATCGACAATTTATCGGGATAACAAAAATCGTGATTTTTCAGAAGTTTAATCGTTTTGATGAAGGTAAACGATTTATTGCGATTTATCACCGATAAATCACGATTTTTGAAACAGAGGTGTAGATCATCAAGCGAGGCCACATCATTCAAGCATGTCCCTGTCAACTCTCAGATAGCAGTGTGCGCAATACTTCATCGGCCAGTCTTAAAGTTGGAGTGTTATCGAATTGGACGATCGTGAGCGAAAAAGAATGCCAACACTTTGGGATGGTGATAAAGACAAAATACATAACTCTAGGAAGTGAATTGCAATTTTGACTCTTGGAAGATCTTCTCAATGACGAAAGATTAAAAGTTGGATTCTGACAAGCCAAGGTGGCATAACGACTACAGTCTCGCGACAAATGAATAATTCATCATGGAAGGCTATTCGGAGCATGTGGAGAATTGTGTAGAATTGTGAATGTGAATACGAATGAAGACGAACTTGCTCACACCAAGATGTTGCTCAAATGGAGGGGTGGATGAATTGCTCAAGTTTCAAGATTGGCTCTCTTATCACCTGGAGGATTGCGGAGCACGGTCAATGAGTTCATTCCCGTACGATCGGGATAAGCGGACTCTTGGCCCAATGGATAAGGCACTAACCCTAGGTGTCTCAATCTAGGTGGTGCATTGCTAACTAGGATGTTTATGTGTGCATCCAAGTCATTTAAGTGGGTCCACATGTACCCATTTCTTTTATTTATGTATTTTTCCTTAAATGACTTTTTGACTTAAGTGGTTTCTATTTTTAGTTTCTTTTAATAAAGTTGGTTGAAAAAGTCAAAGTCACTTAAGATGCCCTATTTAATGTTCATGTGAAACCCTAACTACTTTGTAACCAACTTTTGGGTTATAAAAGGAAGTTAGGTGCTCGTTTGTAAGGGTGAATTTGAGAGTGGAGAAGAAAATACTCTTGTGTGCAAGCTTTATTTCACAGAAAGAAAATTTGTGTTGTTTTGAGAAGACATTTTGGAGTTAATGAAATATGAACTTTGTGTCCCATTTATTGTCTCTTATAGCATTTGATGTTCTTATGTTCAATAGATGTTAGTGTTTGAATCTTGCATGCAAATATTGTCTTTGATCTTATTGTCAACATTATTAATCTGTTGTTCTAGTTCACAGTGATCAAGCTCTGATTATCTACTTGCTCACGTGTGTTCCCTTTTACACATTCTTGTTTAGCTAACTCAAACTCCGTTTTATTTGTGTTAGTTATTCATCTTTCCTCTTTGTGCAATATTAGGCTCTATTTTTACCTAACTCTTGCATGTTCTTTCAATTCATTTCATTTCATTCCATCTCCCTCATTCGCTTTTCTTTCCATTGATGTTCCAAAAGACCCCCCAGATACAATTTTTAATGTACAGGTGTAAATACAGTTTTGGTTTTCAATAAAGGCAGCCTCACCTTCATTGAAAAGGGACTTCGTTCCCACACTGTTGCATGTCATTTACATGCGTGCAAATCCATATGCTAACATGTCTTTATGGTGCTATTTGGAAAATCAGTCAAGGGATCTACTTTGGCAATGGTGATGGGGGCTTCTATGGCTCCCATGGTTTCTCCTGTTAAGATCTTCTATTCTTTCTGGTGCCCTTACTATTCTTCACTTGACAATAACCCCTGAATGACAACATCTCTCTCACCTTGAAATTGAGGGCTGCATATTCTTCGCCCCATGCCTCTATGTCTTCAACGTCACTTGGAGGATCTAGCTCAAGTGGTTCCTCCTTTTGATGTAACATGGCTCTTGATATTTGAGGTGGAGGCTTGATGGATGTCTTTTTTTGTCTAGATGAGCTTCCTCCACCATTGTTGGTTACTCCTTGGTTGGCTGATATATGATGTTCATGTATAACCTTACCCAAGTCCATGATTGACCCTGTCAATGCATCACACATTTCCCTTTGAGATTCCCTAATAGCCTACTGCAACTCTCTTTGACTCATTGTAATCACCTCATGCACGTAGCTCAGCTTATCTGTAGGAGGAGCTTTTTGAATATGCTCATCCATTCTCCCTTTCTTTAGAGTTTGATTCCTTCTTTGATAAACTAAAGGTGTTTTTCCCATGTGCATTCAAATCTGATTTCTTCACAAGATGGCAAGGCACATGCTTTGATATCACTGAAATGTCCCCAATGGAGGATTTTCAAACGCGAAAGAGAACACCTGTCAAATAAAAAAGGCCGGAAGTTAGTAATCCAAAGCCCAAATCCACTGAAACAAAGTTGAATATGGCATCCAAAATTATGACAAAGATGTTGGTGATGAGATCCATGACAGCCATGCCCTAGAATGTGTCAAACTCCACCCACAAGGGTGTAGATAACCTTATAGATCTAGCTGAATCTGAAGGTAGAAATCTGCCCCAACACTTGTGTCTTCAAATTCTAGCTAGAAATGTCTCAAATCTGCAATATTGGGTCTTCAAACACTGCTGAAGAGTTTTCGTTCTTCAGCGTTGGCAACAAAGGGTTTTCATCCTCTAATGAAACACATGAAAGGGTTTTCGTCCTTTGAGGTAAAAATGAAAAGCAAATAGCTCAACCAAATTTCCGATATGAAAATATATAAAAGTGATGCCTTCTCCAAGTATGGCAACTTCCTTTTATAATTTCTCTTGGCATCTTTGCCCACACAAAGGCCCAATCAGCTCCCTTCACTTTATTTAATATTTTCTCCTTGATTTACTTTATTTAAAAAAATTATCTCCTCCCTATATGGGTTGCATTTTCTCATTAAGGGGAAATAAAAATAAAGTGACTTTTTCTTTTATTATTTTATCACGAATAAATTACTGAAGTGCTTATAATAAAATTATTATGCACTTTTAATTAACTTATTAGGATTAGTTTCCCTTATTTCCATCTCTTAGTCGTCAGGAAACAATGAATGAGCTAAGGGTCTTCGACTTGTTAATTCTGAGAAAGGGATATTTCAAATGGCCACAACCTCGGATACCAATACAAGAGTATACAAGGTTGATTACAAATACGGCAAGAACAGTCCAGATAGGGATTGATATGTCTCTGATCCAGGCCATATCTTGGGAATATACAGGGCCAAAAACAAGTTTTTTAATTTTTTTCAACATTAAAACATAAAATGGCCCAGCTTTTTTAAGATAACACTATAAAACCCTAGAAAAATGGAAGGGTCTAATCTTGGGAACAAATCTGACCAGGAGGGAACAAGCACAATCAACTCATATACACTATATCTAATCACTTACAAGCAAATTCAGTTCTAGACAAGGAACAATTGAGACGGTAAATCAAAATCCTATCGCAAATCTAATTTTCAGTTTTGTGCTGCAATAAAACAAGAAAATAAGATCCGTAGCTCTTGATATACATGCATCTTATGTTTGAATGATCACATGAAGATTCAGAACCTGCCACATTTTTATGCAATAATAAAATACAATATTTATTATGACATTTGCGACATTTCCTTAGGCAATCAATTGGCAATATATAGATTATCAATAGTGTTTTGTGATTGTTTTATTTTTTATATGCATATTATGTGGTTAATTTTTATTTATCAGGCTAAAATTTATATATTTGTTGTACTGTCGTATCCAGGGGGGCGGACTTCTCATAGTATTCACGTATTGCATTCTTCATATCCATACCCCTATCTGGAACGTATCAGCTACTTAGGCCACAACATTATCAACCCAGGAAAGGCAATATGATTAAAGCTATCAATGAAAGCAGTATTACTTACCAACTCCACTACAGCTTAAGGAACTTCTACAAAATCGTGTTGCCAAAAAAGGATGGATTTAAATCTACGTGATAATTCTATTTTAGAATCTCAAAGTCAAGGTGGTGACAAGGTTTTTAATGATTTCATTAACAATGTTATGTATATTCCTAAATTGAAAATGGACTTGTTATCGTGCTCTTAGTTAACTCGAGATAATTTTAATGCCATCTTATGTAAGAGATAAATGGTTTTTAAAAAATTCCATCTAACTCTAGGTATTGCATGAAGGCATTCAGAAGAATGGGTTATATAATATATAATGGTTTTTTTTATTTGAAACTTGTCTTTCATCTCATATTGAGAATGAAATGTAGTTATGGCATGAAACACTCGGTCATCTAAATTTTTAGGAGTCTTGCATGATATGTCATCATCTTGATCGGGTAGTAGGGATTCCTAAAATTAACACTCATCATGAAGCATGTGAAGGCTGCTTATGTGGTAAACTACACACTCAACCCTTCCACAAGAAACATGATATCTAACTCTTCTCATCCTGTAAAATTGGTCCATAATGATGTTAGGGGATCACTTGAGGTTTCCTCCCTCAAGTGGTACCTCTATTTTTTATTTCCTTTCATTAGTGACGAACACATTAGGATGACATAGTACATACTAAATTGTGAAAAAATTGCCTCATGTATTTGCTAAATTCACAAGAATTTAAAGCACTTGGTCAAAACATCATCTAACCTAAAAATTAAGATATTAAGAACAAACAATGTATGTGAATGTTTTAGTAAAAAAATTGATGCATTCTGCACCACGTGCAATGTTTGATTCAAGGTGAGTTAAACATTTCGTAATCTCCCCAACAAAATGGGATTGTAGAAACAAGGAAAAGTAAGAGTTATTCTAAAAATGGCTCAGGACAATGATTCACATCTTCTAAAGTTCCTATGAGTTCTAATGGGATGAAAGTAATGAAAAAAGTTTTCCACATATTCAAAATATGGTTCTTACAAAAGTCCCTACATCAGATAACTCCTCTTGAAAAATGGTCAAATAAGAAATAGAATGGTTTCCATCTAAAAAATTTCAATAATTATGCTTTAATCTTTATTCCTAAAATTAAAGGAAAAAGCTTGATCCTACCTCTTATTCTAGCATTTGTGTTGGCTACAGAGGACAAACAAAAGGATTAAGGGTGTATGATCCATCTAAACATAAGATCGTCAAAAATAGGAATATTCGTGTCCTTGAAAATTCTCTATGTAACCTCCTTTGAATCCTCTTTTGTGTCTCTTAATGAAGAAGCAGATATCTTAGAGGATGTTGATCCTATTCCGGCTTCATTTGTCCTCGAGGTTGAGGGGATTGTAACATGCGGTTCCTTCTAAAAATCTTAAACGGGCTCAATCCCTAATTCAGGATTCTTGTCCGAATACTCTCAAAAAAATGACTAGAAGTCAACACACTTACCATACCTTGATGACCTTATATGAGTGTGAACCTCAATCCTTCAAAGAGGAAAGTCAAGAGGAAATATGGATAGAAGCCATGAAATCAAAATGGAGTGTCGTTGGATTTTGGTGGCCATATAAGATTATATACAATTCCACAAGTGGAATTGATATATTTAAGGCTAGGTTAGTGGCTCTTGGGTTTACTAAAAACCCCGAGACTGACTATGAGGAAACTTTTGCTCTTGCAACAAAGATGAGTATAGTTAGGATTCTCCTAGCTCTAGCTACTCAATATGGTTGGAAACTACACCAAATGGATGTGAAAAATACATTCATAAATGGTGATCTCAAAGAGGAAAAATATATATGACTCAACCTAAAAGTTTTGAAGAACCTGGAAGAGAAATGTATGTTTGTAAACTAAATGAAAAATGTATGGTTTAAAACAAGCTCCTCGAACTTGGTATGATAACATAAACATTTTTTTCAAAGATATCGGTTTCTCTAACTGCTCTTCTGAAAATGATTATTTGTAAAATTTGAAAATAATCAGATTATTGGTAAAATTTGAAAATAGTCGTATTATTCTAATTGTTTTATGTCAATGATCATCTCATCACAAGCTGGCAAAATAGTTAAATTCTTAGAATTAAAGCTAAGCTCAAGCAATATTTTGATATTTTGTTGATTTAGGCCTATTCCATCATTTTTTAGGCATGGTTCTTTTCAAGGATCAGAACTCTATTGTTGTCTCTCAATCTCAATACGCTTTGAATTTGCTTAAAATATTTACCATGATTGATTGTAAACTTGTAACCATTCAACGACCACCAAGAATTGCCTTCACACTCCCTGATGTGTCAAAAATTCTAGTGGCCTGCGATCTGTTGTTTGGCCATTATATTTGATGCAACATTCCCTTTCCTACATTCTTCAGCTTGAAAGAGAACCCACAAAGATCTTCTTCAATTGGGAGAATTTTCTTCATATTGCCATACATCTAGGAACTGTTCATCCACTTCCACTCTTTCACGGATCACTTCCCCCAACCACTTTCAGGGAGAAAACCATTCCAGGTTGAGTATGGGAGTAAACCTATGAGGAGATTGTGATACTTATCACACAAAGAAGAAAGAAGAAAGAAGTAGAATATTTTGCAGAGTACATGGCATAAGTACACCATCAACTATGCAAATAGTTGAAGAGGAGGAATGCACAGTATAAGTAACATGTAGATGAAAGGAGAAGGGTAGTGGAATTTCAGATCGAATACTTAGTTTTATCCCATTTGTGGGAGGAAAGGTTTTTTGAGGGTACCTATGATAAGCTAGAATGGAATAAAATAGGGTCATGTTAGGTGTTGAATACTTTTGTGAAGAACTCTTATGAGATTGGATAGCCTCAAGGCATTGATATCTCAAACATATACAATGTGGTGTATCTATACCCATACCATATAGCTCGAGAAGGTACAAAAGATTCAAATGTAGAAGATGGTGCGACATATTGGAGGAAATAGATGCTAGAGAAAGTGCACAAAGAATCAGAAGGGGTGATTAACGCGTGAATAAAAAAGACATGCAACAAGAACTACAAGAAGTATATAGTCAAATGGAAAGGAAGTAATGTTGAGGATTCAACTTGGTTGAGTTCCATAGATGTCATGAGACATGGAATTCTAATCACTTGAGAAGGATATCAAGTTTTCAAAATTACATGTGGTGTATAATGTAGGATCATCCAAGTTCATAGACTATCATGTTTCAACCGAAAACAATTGAGTCTAGCTGAGTTAGTGTTGTGTTGTTAGCAAGACACGTTTTGTAGTATTGTGTTGTTTATGAGAGCCACATCTAGTTGAATCTGTATAATATAGTGTGTCTATTTCAAATTCGTGAAGCATCATCTGAAGCCATGAAATACAACAATTCTATTAAGCCATTAAGTACTAGGGAATCCACAAAACACTATGAGCCTAATCATAATCAGTGAAGTATTGAAGGATGTTGTTTGAAGTCGTGAATAACCATAGAGCCAAGCTGGCACCGTAAAGATTTGGAGAAGCCAACTCTTTATGATTCAAGTCGTGAAATCTGTCCTTTGTTAGTGACCTCCAGGAATTGCCTTCACACTCCTTGATGCATTAACAACTCTAGTGGCCCACGATCTACTTTTTGGCCATATCTTTGACGCAACGTTTGCTTTCCTACATTCTTCATCTTGAAAGAGAACCCGCAGAGAATTCATTCAATTGGAAGCATTTTCTTCAAATTGCCATACATCTGGGAATTGTTCGTCAACTTCCCCTTTGTTCGTATTTATGTGCCGAGATGTCCTCAAGCCAAAGTAATGGCGTGCTTGTCATGGAGCTTGCCCTTCTATTTTGGAGTGGTTGTAGAGTCAAAGTCTTGTTCTGCAACACAACGGAGCTAACGAATGAGCTTTTACGATTCAGAGTATTCTAAACTACCATTCAAATCTTGGTGGTTGTCTGTCTCCCCATATCGATTGTTCATTGGCAGAATCTCTCATTGTCTTCCAAGATCAGATCTTTGTGTAACTTCAGATTACCATTCTCTGCAACAGGGGACAACTTGTCATCCTTTCATAAATGGCACATTGTTCTGCAATAAGGGATTTTTTTCTCTTAACTTCGCCTGAATTCTCGTGTTTTAGCCTATATATTGATGAATGCAGTGCATCAAGGTCCTCATTTTACAATGTAATAAAGTTTTGTATTTTTGAACAATAGTAAATTTGTTGTCTTATAACTTCCTTTCTCTTTCCTATTATCTTTCCAAATCTCTTGTAGATCGTTCTTACCTACTACTATGTTTTGATTTTGTGTGGACTATACTTGCAATCATTTAACATATTGTGTTATCCTCAAACATAGATAAGATCCTTATTTATCGGTGTCACCTCCCTTTTCTTCATTTTCTATTACCCCATCTCCCTTTCATAAATTTAGTTTAAGATCGATAGGTTAGTAGGAACAATAGAATAGCCTATACAAAAAGCTAACTTTCTTTGGAAGTCTACTTTAAGTCACAAGTCCCACACTTAAGAAGCATTCCCATGTGTTGAAAGTAAAGAAAAATTCACAGGCTGAAATTTTAAACCACCAATAGCTCTAAGAAATGCTAACCAAATCTTCCACCTTGCTCATTTTGTTAACCTTGTGCACTCAAAGTCTAGCACTCTTCAACACTCATCCCTTGTTTTGACAGATCATGTATCCCATAGTGTTTTTGATATTTCCACGTACCACAAACCAAGCTCCATGACACGCACATCCTAAAATGCATTGTCTCACTTTCCCGCACTATATCTAGACCGCATGGTCCGCCCTGTGTTTCATTATGTTAATCCAGATCATGAAGCGCTAATGGCAACATTACAACGATGCTTCCCCCTCTTCCAATTCGCTTTTGGCCACTCTCCATGCCGCCCCTCTTACCCTTTTTGTTGCGTCATGTTGTCCCCTCCATGTATCACCGTAAAGTATTGCCCTAGCCCCAAGCCATGGAGGCTTGTCTACGTCGCATTGTTCTATTCAGAGTTGCGGAGCACTATCTATAGCCACCATATTTCAAAATGTTGCAAAGCCATGTTACTCTACCTTTTATTGCAATGCCTCATCTTATGTCGTGGAACATTGTCAGTAACCACCAGAAACCGCCATTACGCCACCTGATATATAAACAGCTCTTGCACCCCACAATCTAAAGTTTGACCATATCTTTGACAAGGTGTTCCCATTTCAACTTGATAGAGAACCCATAGATATCTCCTTCAGTTGGGAGCATTTTCTTCATACCGCCATACATCAGGGAATTGTTCCTCCACCAACCACTATCATGCGTCAAGCTATCCTAAAGCCAAAGGAATGCCGCACTAATCATGGAGCTCACCCTTTTGTTTTGGAGTGGTTATATAGTTAAAGTTTTGATCTGCCACACGCAACAGAGCTACTGTACAAGCTTCTATGATTCACGGTATTATGAGCTACCACTCAGATCCTGGCAGTCGTATGTACCCTCCATATCTATTGTTCACTGTAAGAATTTATGATTGCCTTCCAAGATTAGATCTTTGTGTCACTTCAGAATACAAGTTCTCCGCGACAAGGAGCAACCTATTGTTTTTCACTCATGACACATGTGACTTGGTTCTCGGGCCTCTTCCTTTCATTCGTTATAAAGCAAAAATCTTGCTTTGCACTAAGGGTTCTTTTTCTCTGGAATTCACATGAATTCTAATTTTCTATGTATGATGTTTTAGCCTTTAAATTGAAGAATGTAATGCATCAAAGGTCTCATATCACAGTGTAATACAATTGTGTATATTTGAGTAATAGTACAATTGCTGTGGCTTATAGTTGCCCTTCTCTTTCCGATTGTCTTTCCAGGTCTTTTGTAGATCATTCCTACCTACTATAATGATGTGATTTTGTGTGTGCAGATTGTACTTGTAATCATTTAGCATATTGTATTACCCTAAAACATAAAGAGAAATATTTGTTTGTCAATGTATCAACTCCCTATTATTTATTTTCTCTTACCCCTTTTCACTTTCTAGAATTTAGTTAGGAGCAATACATTAGTAGGAACAATGGAATAGAATATACGAAGAACCAGCTTTGTCTAGATGCCTGCTTCAAGTCCCAAGTCCCACACTTGAGAATCATTCCAATGTTGTGTTGAAAGCAGAGCAAACTTCATGGGAGGACATTTACAACCACCAACAGCCCCAAATCTAGTTTTGATTAGTTTATTGTGTTTCCTGTAAACATGTCTCTATCATATCCATCTTGTCAAAATTTATGTTGTGTTTTTGTGCTTACCAAACACCCTTGGCTCAAGGGTCGACTTGGGTTCACTATGTAATGATCTCATCCGAATGGTTGGTGAGAACCCTTGACTCTTGGCCAGCTAAATGTGAACTTGTGTATTCTCCAAACTTGGCATTATTCCATATTTGGCATTGTTAGATGATGATGTGGATATTGATCTGAATCGTTAGACAACATTGTATCATTTTAAACCTTATTGATAAGTGTTTTTTAGTGTTACATATGTCAATGTGGCCCTGACTCAATAGTACTTTCATTGTGAGGTGGACTTGTGATGACATCGCATATTTGATTGGACTATTGAAATGAGCTTTTATTTTAATCATGTAACTATATGACTTGCTGAAATGGACTTTCATCAATTTTTGCATGTAATTTTGCTTACTCCTCTGGTCATGTTGGAAGAAAAAGGTGAAATTAATTACTGACAACCTAGTGGAATAAACGTGGTTTGGATTATTAATACCATAGATTAAAAACCCGTACTCGGCAAGTACTCAGCAGCCCAAAATTTTGACTCGTACTCCAGACTCGGGAGTTTGTCACCAATTACTGGGCAACTTTATCACTACTTTAAAAATGTATAAATCCATAAAATACATTTAAATAAAATGTAAAACATTGTTACATGACATGAGAAATGAATGTAGAGAATGCATAAGTTTATTATCTATTAATTTTTGACAAAAAAACAGTACAAAGTTACAAACTAAAGCGCTCATAGTCATATGTAATATCAAATATACAGTCTCAGGAAATGCTTCTCAACTGTCCAAGAATTCTTCTACTTTGATTCATGGCCACTTCAGATAGTTCTCTGCCCCTTGCATCAGGTATATGCATACGAAATAGATCTCATTCCTCAGTCCCATGCCTGTGTGCCCTCAACTAGATGTATATCTATTTATCACACCCTTGATAACTCTCTCAACCATCAATGTGCAGTTGCCCTTTTTCGTGCTTCATAGACTGCAAATCCCTTGCGGAATCATATCCTTACCTGTGTTTTGGTATTTTACTATTTTGGAGAGCAACAAGATGCCTGAATGTCTATTTCAAACTATCAATTTATCTCTTGATGCCCTTCTCGATTTAAAACATCCAGGGAAAAAACGCAGAGTTAAATGCATAAAATAGTTTTTTTTTTTCTGTTATGTGCTTTTTATGCATTCCTGGGCAAGTCTTGCTGAGTAATCACTGACTTTTCCGGAGTTATCTCAGTAATTACTCAGCAAATATCGATTTGCGATTTTCTACAAGATTATTTGGCCATTCTTTGACTCACTATTTATTGACGATTTTTGGCTGTTTTTGAATCTACGATTAATATAATTCTGTACTTTAGTGTTAAATTGAAAACTGCAACTCTGATGTGTATGTCTCATGAAGGACGATTATACCTCACTTGTGTATATATAATTATTATTTTTTCCAAGATTTTTTATTAGGTTAATTTTTAGATTTTTTATTAGGTTAATTTTTAATAGTTTTCCACATTGTGTAGTTCCATGTAGAGAGTAAAACTTTTACTAATCAATGCAATTTTTAATCAATTTTAGACCTTGTAAATTATTTAGTTAAAAAAATAATAATAATACTTCAGGCCTAGGTCTTGCATGTCGTGTTGGTCATAAAGGCTCAAGGTTGAAACCTTGTGTCGCTTGGGGAGCCCGAGCCAATTCGGCCAAGCTCGAGGGAGCTAAGGAGTATGGAAGATCGAGGATGCAACCCAAAGGACCACATTGACGACAACTAAGTTGGCGTGATCGATCAGTGAGGTGTGGTCACATGTATGGCAAGCTCAGCACGAATGGCCTAAGGTTGTAACTCCAGACAGGCGTGAAAGGGGGCCCAGGCCATCTTTTCCAAGATCGAGCATGCCCGTGTATATGAAGCCTCAGGTGACAAACCCCAAGTTGTACATTGTTGAAGGGTGCACCACCCCCATCAAGGGGAGGTTTTTTGACTACCACCCTCACACCTAGACCACCCCAACAATGACATCCATAGGAATCTTGACCCTAGAAGATAGTTCTAAGGGGTAGAGGGTGCATGTGGCAATCCTACGGGAAAGGCCAAGATAACAGGCCTCAAAGTCAATATTTTGGACACGTCAATCAGCCAAAATAGGACCTTTGAGCACCAATAGTTCAGGATATCAATGATCTACACAAACACAAGCAGGACAAGAGTTGTCCTAAGGTGCTTGTTATGTAGGAGAAGAGAGATTGTCCTAAAGATCCACATCTACCATGAGGCAAAAGGCACCAATATCAGAGAAATAGTGGGCGATATATCGGTGGCAATGAATAACCGCCGAGCCTCACAACAAGATACTTTGATCAAGCCATCAAGTATGATTAATGGTGTTACAGAATTTGTTTTGTTGATCCTAGAGCTTCAAACTCCTTTACTACCAAGACTACCCCATCAGTTGTGGCCCAATGTAGGTTGGTGGCTTCTAGATAGGCCAATTGTTACAAGGTCGTGATGGCCACTTGGACCAACTAATCTGTTCGTTCGTTAGTGAGTTCTTGTTTGTTACATTGGGAGTTTTTACCACCACCTTGTACCTACATACCCTATCCCTACATTCGTAAAACAAAGTTTTGGGCATGGACTGGATCAAGATGTATCGGGCCAAAGCAAATCGTCGCAACAAGGTCATTGAGAGTCACTATGACATTGGGGTTGAGATGATTTTCCGGGAGTTCAAGGATCGATATCGCTTCATATGATCTATGTTATGCAGCTCAAATGGAGTATGTGGAATGGATGTCAATTGTTTGCCATCATTATGAGTAGTTGTTTCAAGGGAGGCTATGAGAAGCCTAATTAAACAATGCCTTTCTAGATTGACTACAATTTTACTAAAAGAGCGTCCTTTTGGATAACATTGTCAAATAGCTTCTTGTTCCATTTCGTGGCTTCTATTTTTACATTCTTCAGTCTTTTGCAAATGTAAACCTTTTGGACCCTTTCCCTTCAATAGTGTGTCATTTCTTTAAATTTTCCTCAAAATATGGATTTTGGGACCACATAAATACCATTTTGAATGGAATATTAAACAAAACATTTTAGAGTTCTGTATATTTGTCAGATTGACCATTACATGATCAAAAACGAAGATGAAATCATAAGAAACTAATTCAAGACTGATTTTCTTTTATTTTACTGTTTGGGGGCAGCAAACATTTTGCCCCAAACCAGAAAAGAATTATTTTTGTAATTTAATGATTAAATTTGGAATACAAATGCATCTCAAACAATGGGTTTTTCCCGATTTGTTCTCTTTTCAACTTTCCAAATATTCCTTCTGGCTTTTGTCCTTTTCTATATGTATATTAAGTGGCCAATGATCCGAATCTAGGTAAGCTATATATTTCCAATTGTAGTGCCTATCCTGCTGCTGCCTTTTTAACCCCGTTACAAGCACTTTTGTCTAGTGCCATGGTGTGGCCAAGCCCGTTTCCCACTTTTGGTGCTGGCGTGAATATGCAAAATATGTATAATCCTCCACTTGTGAGATAGAATGGATTTATTTGGAAACACAAACAAGCAATTGGTCCAATGCGCTAGTTTCATACATGTAATTTGATTTAGTAAGATAGTGTTAAAACCACATCTGTCTAACGATAGTAACTAATGATATTAAACAAAATGTACTCACACTCATATACTTGTTTCAAGCATATGATGTGTGGTTTCAAATGTTGCCCACTGGCGAACTTGAACCAAGTGTTATCCTCTTTAAACTTGAACCTGTTCCCGCATCATGTATCTAGGTATTGATTTATACAAAGGGTGGAACAATTACTAATAATAATAATAATTTAACTTTATGACAATAATAATAATGATATCTTTGCTTTTAGCTTGTGCAAGCCCTAATATTCTGGTAAGGTGTGTTGAAGTTTTAGAGGATGATTAAAATATATATATTTTAGTTTAGGGTTTTCCTTCTCCCTGTTCTTTTGTTTCTCCTCGGCTTTAGAGATGGAAATGGCAGCCATGGAAGAAGGTGGGCAGCGGGTTTTGAAGGAGATCTTGACAAGCAAAATGGAGAGAACGGGGTTTGTACGACCATCAAAGCATAAGGGAACTCTAAACTTTTATCATAAACATGCCAATAGATCTGAAGCAGTTGTGTGGATGTGTTTGCTTGCTGCTTGGGACATTAAAAAAGTGGTCTCATGGCTTCAAACTGGGCATGAACGTCCTTCAACGCAATTTAGAAGGGGATTTCAGTCATATGTTGTATGTTGCAGGTGTTGTGGTAGATACACATGTGAAATGTGGACACATGGAGAAAACCCAACACTGTAAGCTTCATTTTTTTGGTGTTTATTTTCTTGCAGATCTACAAGTATAAAGGGCTGAAGGTTGCAAATTCTAGGATGTGTAGGCACCTCTGTTATCAGGGGAAAATAAAAATGTTTTATTTATTTATATGTGCTTGGTTGGCTATTCTGGTGGCATTGGCTATCTTGAGGAAGTTCTAAACTTTATCATCAGCATGCCTATTAAATCTATGGTGGCCGTGTGGATGCATTGACTGCTGGAAATGCTCAAAATGGATTTGTTAAAAGTTGTTTTGATCTAGGTTTTCCTTCCCTTTCCGCGTCCCCTAGCCCTGGGAAAACTGAGCGAGAAAACAAGTGGAAATAAATACCCAAATATGCAAAAAATGCGAATTGTTGATATAATGCCTCAAAAAAAGAATATGCTTGCTTAGGCAGCTATGACTACAGGAGATGCACAACCTGGGTCTGCTGAAGAGGCTTAAGAAACTTTCAAAGCAAATACATTGGCAAGTCTTTCCATCCAAACACATGTTCCAACGTCTCACTTTAGTGGCAGATGAAGATGTCTTTTCTTCCCTATCTGTGTCATCCAGTATGTGTTTTAGATATGGAAAATATCCTGCTATGTTCATCTTCCTAGACTATTTCTCCAACATGGCATAGATCCTCTATCTATGTCTCTGGTGTGAATTGTCTCCTACACAAAAGCATGTACAGTTTTGTGGCCTTTAACCCAACTTCATCCAAGTGCTTTTAATTCTTGCATTTCATCATCCTTCTTACCATCTAAACTGGGTCCCGCTTGTGCATTGCTACATAGATATTTGACAAAAGAACATAGCATATAGTAGTTTGAGGAACCAACTCAGAAAGAAGACTCATAGTAAAAAAATGAAAAAGCCAAATTTTGCATCCTTTGCGAGCATCCTACCCACCTGTACAAAAATGGGAACTTTGGAGCAAGGTGTGGACATTCGGACATCATTTGGAAGTGGATATTTATCAGTTGTACAGAACATGGAAGCACTCGAAATGTACGTGAACTAGTTAGCAAATGGTCTAGTGGTGGTGGACTCGTTGCTTATGCGCATTCAAACTAGCTTGAAGCACCTCCCTTGTTGTAAGGAAGAGCATTGATTTTAGTAAATTAAAATGTTTTGTAGTACAAACACATTAAAATATTGTCTTACTTGTTGATCAACCAGAATGACTATTTGAGGGTTAACCATGTTCTTGAACCACATCCTGAGCTAATAAAAAACTTAGCTAGCAAGACTGGATAACCAAAACCACCAGATTGGCGAATTGAACTCGAATTTTTCATTTAAACATGCCGCTTGTTCACCTTGCAAATATTTAGTAAAACCCGGTTTATAACGACGTGCAAAACACCTCTCTAAAGCCCATAGCAGGAAAGTCAAGGTTTGACTTTGTTACCTGTTGACGTGGAATGTCACATCAACCCTTAGATCGACTTTAGATGATCGTTAGATCATTTAACATTACACGTCAAGGAGCCCAGTTGACCATTTCACAGATTTAGATAGCTGCTGAAAGTGGAATATTTTGTTTGGTTTTGGCTCGCAGTTTAGGCCCTCGTATTGAGAAACCAAATTTTGTCACCACTTACCTCTATAATTTAATCATGACATTCAGAATCAATCATTAGTTTCAAGAAAATCTCTTTGGACACTAGTTTTGCAAGGGCATTTTGTAGGCCTTCGTTCATTCTATAACAAGGATGAATTGTCGTAATTATGATAATTAACTCCAAAAGTATAGTTACAGTTTGAAACCTAGTCACCATATTTGAATCATGTCAACTTTGAGGGTTTCCCTCTAGATAGGAGAATAGATGGGAATTGACACATTGCATGTTTGAATTTCGGACTTTGGATATTGAACCCAGTTTCATAGCCACTTTGGATAAATTGGTCATTTTCGTTTACTTGCAGAAATAACGAGAAAATTGTTGTGGGACCTCCTCCTAGCCGAATAACTATTGGAAAACTTGTAGACACGATCACATGACTGTATTGAACTCTTTTGTCACTTGTTTTGAGAAAATTGTTTGTGGGAAATAGGTTGTTTTTCTCTCTCTCTATCTCTCTACATTGAAAATGAAATGAAATCACATATGTATTCCTTACCCTCTTTTGTTGCGAGCAAAGTGTCTAAATTCATTGTGGATGAAAAATTATGCATATGCAAAAAAATGATAGATGTATGAGAATGTCATGTCAGCGTGTGTCGTTAACCCATGTCTACATGGTTTTATAGGTTGCAAGTAGCATGGTGGCATAGAATAACTGATAGAATTGAGTGTTAAAGATGTTTATGGTTTCCTAACATGTTTTTCCTTCAAAGGTGGAAAAAAGTGTTGTTTTCTTATTTAAATATATGCTTGTATGGTTTGTATAATGAAAGAAATTGATGTAATTGCTTATGCAATGGAAAATTGAAGCATGTAAAATTTATAGTTAGTGTCTGAACCTTTATAGAAATATGTATTTGAAAACTTGTTCCCAACTGTTGTAATTGCTGTGTTATTGAAGGAATAAAAGTTCATTTTATTATGTATGTGTCTATAGTTAATGAATTGAAGAATATATGCACTTTACTTATAGATCATTCACCATGAACAAAGTGTACTCAATTGATTTCTTGGTAATTTTGTTTAACTAAGCAATAGTGAACTTAACTTTGGACCCTACTTGTGACATAAGCTTAAAAAGTAATAGTGTTGATGTTGACAATATAGCTTATGCCAACCCATGAATCCTTTCACCCTTCGCCATTGTGTCTTATGAATCTTGCGTACTCCAATATGCCGCTTTTAGTTCTTCCAGCATCTTGCTTAGTACTCATAATGGTAATTTGTAATTGGGAAGGTGCTTAATTAAGTTGAAAAGGTGTTTTCACACTATTTCAAGTGAGATCGACCATGGTTATCTTAAATTCAACTTAAATTGTATTTCTACGATACAATGGCTATGGACACAATCCTAATCCTTCATGGATTAAACTACGTTGACTCATGCATAAGGTAGTACGGTTGGTATCTCCTCTTATAGGTAATCCTTAATGGCCTCATCCTTTCGAAAGTCTCCTTGGCTTGTGTTCCTATAGGAACTCTCAGGTAGTTCCTTCAAACCAACATGACTATCCAATCTGAGGACTTGGTAGTTAGTACCTTGCAACTGTAAATGGGGATATGGTTGTGGTTTTATGAATGAAACACTAAGCTTGTAAGGACTAGGAAACCTCCTAACTCGTAATGTCGCGATACACATAATGGCGTATCATAAGGATTTAGTAGAATCCTCGATCCACAAGTAATGATAGTGTTCTCTCTTGTTCCGCATGTACATGGTACCTTATGACCATGACATGAAGATTGTACTTCGCATAGTAAACCTTGCAACCCATTACAGAATATGGTTCTAATGTTGAAGTTATGACCTTCGAAACTAGCTAGGTTGCAGAGCTCATTAAAGGGACTCTTGGTACTATGTTGCCTATAGTATGGAAATTCCATTGGTAGGACATATGTCATAAGTTGGGGAAACAAAATCTTTTACACATCCTTGACAACACGTGGAAATTAGTTAAGAGGTTAATGGTAGATAATACCTTCTAATGAACCCCATCATGATTGATGTTTAGCAGGATGTCGTGAAACGGGTCAACAGGAAACTTGAAGTTGCATTTGATCTTGATGTTTCAAACCCCTCGTTATCAATGGGAGCATAATGAATTTTCATGTGGAAGCATGTATCGTGATAACATAAACTCAACTAGTAACAGAATTTTGGAAATTAATAGTGTTTAGGATTGTAAATGATGCGGTGTACTACTTAAGAGTATACACTTTTAATGAAGCAAGAAATATACAAATTTGAAAAGAGAACTTATGCTCTTGGTATATGTCGATTATGGTGTCATTACCTATGTAAAACAAGTAGACTTTTACCGCTATCAATTTATACCGAATAAGCTGGATTCGCAGTGTATAGTGAAATTGCCTTCACCATTTTAATAGATGGATAGCCTTGCGGGGTTAATAGTAGTTAAACAACTTATCCCAAGTTGGGACATATCTCGTGGGAACATGTATTTCTCTCCTCGAAACAAGTGATTCATGACTCGTGTAAACTTAAAATTCTATCAAAAAGGATCAAAATGCTTAATACGGTTGTAATATAAAAGGAACAAAAAAAAGCGACTCCTTGGCAATTAAACATTATGAAGAGGTGAGAACTCATAATCCATAAATGATATTGTATGATTCTAATAAGTATTATCTGTGATATAATATAATGTGTTTTTAAAAAAGGATAAGTTAATAATGACGGAATACCAATCTTGGGAACTGTGTATGGCTGTTAAGGTCTCATTTGTGCCTCATATAGTCATGACATGGTCTTGTGTTATGCTCATTTTAGCGAACGTGGAGTTAGTTATTGTGGTCACTCTCGTGAGATTGTACATGGGGAAAATTACCGTAATCTATTCTCTCATATGTACTATGTTATTGTTGTGTTTCGATTTCTTGGGGCCAATGCGCCATCACTTTATGGGTTGTTTTGCTTGTTTGTCTCATTAAATGTGTTCAGTGAAGCTTGAGCTTGGCACCATGGACCTCCAACATAGCATAGCTTGCCTTCCTAGTTGTGCCACCTCTTTCTCCCACTGGTTCTCGTGAAAGAAGAGCATGTCGCATTATGGTTTTGTGTTCGTGCACCAAGGTACGTTGGTGTAAACAATGGAGACAAACAAATCTAAAGCTGTGTCTGATGTAATAATAACTAGTAACGTATCAAATAAACATTACCATGGTTTTAGTGGTGTTTCTAGGGTGCAAATTTATGGGCATTACACCAACCTATTTAGTGCTCTCAATCCCCATTTCAAACTCAGCAAGAATCTGTCCAATTTCTCCAATATTGTACAGTTGCCTATGTCTTGGGTTTGTCCACATATATAGCCCAGACATCACTTCCATATCAAGAGCACAGTTTATGCAAAACGTATTTAAATCAAGGGAGCTCTGACTCATAACTACACAGCCTCCCTTCTTTTCTTTAGCATTTAGTTGTTACATTCAAATCTCCCCTGGTTATCAATTTCAAGCATTAATGATTACTTTTGGCTCTTTCCAGGCTTTTCCAGCATTCTTTTTTTTTCTTCCACACAAATAGGCTATAGAAATTAGAAAGAACAATATCCATTTCTCCTTTCAAATCTTTAAACATAAGATTCATACAGCTAGATGATTCAAAGCTAATCATACCTTTGAACACTCTAGGATTCCAAAGAACCGCAAGTCGTCACGCACCGCCTCTAGCTTCTACTTCCCATGCACATTTTTTCCATAGCCCATTGGCCAAAATTTCAAAATGTTTTCGATCAACTTTGGTCGCATAGAGCAATACTGTCTGGTCATGTTTCTTCAATGAGTCACTTATCCAAGAGACATTTAGCCCTTTGACATTCCAGATAAGCATTTTCATTGTTCCTTGGTGGAAGGTCTTTCCCTTGCACCCTCAATAAAGGTTTCAATGGTGTTTTGTTGCCCACATTCAAGCGTTGCTTGAGTCTCCTTTTGTAGTTTTAGATATGTTGGTATCCTTACTCTAATGATCTGAGTTACTGTGCCTAGTTGGATCGTTGAAGCTGGAGATATAAATATTTTAGCTATATGTCTTTGGACAACACTGAAAATAGTAAATAAGAAAAAATATGCATATATTGGCCACAATACCAGGGGAAGACAAACAGATGTTAAGGTATTAAAAAAAGAAAAACAAAATCTGATTGAGATGGGCAGCCATCTAGGAATAGAGGACGCCATTGAAAAGGTGAAAAATCTAAACAAGAGGATTCATCCAAGGGATTGATGGATCCAATCTAATAATAAAAATAGACAAAAGTAGGATGAAAGCAGAGAAACAGTTTGGAATGGTGTACTAGATAAATCCCATGAACGTTCTATCCTGGAATAGTAAGAGGATAAACTCCCTACAAAAACGAATTTTGGTTTTAAGGTTCATCCAAAAATAACTGGCATACATTACCTTAAACCAGCAAACAAAATGTGGTAGAGAGAACATGTCAATTTTTGAGAATTCCTTGCAGAGAGGAATAGGTTTTGGAGAACGTGGACACTATACAAATCTCAGGAAGCATAGTCTCTCTTTGGAATCCCCAAAAATGTTCATTGGCAAGTTAGGAAGTCAAAAGCCAACTAGCTAGCCATTAAAGTATGTCATCTTACCCTAGACATGACTCTTATTCAACCAATGTTTATGTTCCTTGCCCAACCCTTGGAAAGAGGCAGTTATATGCAGATCCTAAAATTTTATGAAGGGTTATGATAATGCTTCGTGGGATCTCTTTTTTTTGGGTGCTAAGTCGGGAGGAGGGGCGAGTGAAGGGTGGAGGTCAAGGGGGGTCAAGTATCAAGGATTGGGAATCAAAGGATAGTGAGGAGTGGAGGGTATTTTAGTTGTGAGATGAAAAATAGTGGTATTTAAGGGAATTCACGGATAAAGTCTAGGAAAGATTTCCATTTTTTTCTGCTTCAGAATTAAAGCTGTTTTTCCAGGTCACTGCCAAGTGAGACACCAATTTGTTGGAATCCCACAAGGGGATTGTTTTTTCAATTGCCTTATATATTGTTCAGCAAGATATACAACCCAGCCTCTCCAAATTCAAACATGTAACCTCCTACATGGAGCACACCCATTTAGGATTTTTGTGGTATGTTGAACCTTTAAATGAGAATTACACTTGGTTAAATAGGTGAACAAGGCCAAACTTAATCCTTGAGAAATTAGACAGATTTCTAAAGGACGAGTAGTTCAGCCTAAATCTTCTTTGTTATTGAAAGCCAAATTTTGCATAATGCATAATCCGATCACTGGCAAGTTAGGAAGTCAAAAGCCAACTAGCTAGCCATTAAAGTATGTCATCTTACCCTAGGACATGACTATTATTCAACCAATGTTTATGTTCCTTGCCCAACCCTTGGAAAGAGGCAGTTATATGCAGATCCTAAAATTTTATGAAGGGTTATGATAATGCTTCGTGGGATCTCTTTTTTTTGGGTGCTAAGTCGGGAGGAGGGGCGAGTGAAGGGTGGAGGTCAAGGGGGGTCAAGTATCAAGGATTGGGAATCAAAGGATAGTGAGGAGTGGAGGGTATTTTAGTTGTGAGCTGAAAAATAGTGGTATTTAAGGGAATTCACGGATAAAGTCTAGGAAAGATTTCCATTTTTTCTGCTTCAGAATTAAAGGTGTTTTTCCAGATCACTGCCAAGTGAGACACCAATTTGTTGGAATCCCACAAGGGGATTGTTTTTTCAATTGCCTTATATATTGTTCAGCAAGATATACAACCCAGCCTCTCCAAATTCAAACATGTAACCTCCTACATGGAGCACACCCATTTAGGATTTTGTGGTATGTTGAACCTTTAAATGAGAATTACACTTGGTTAAATAGGTGAACAAGGCCAAACTTAATCCTTGAGAAATTAGACAGATTTCTAAAGGACGAGTAGTTCAGCCTAAATCTTCTTTGTTATTGAAAGCCAAATTTTGCATAATGCATAGTCCGATCACTGGCAAGTTAGGAAGTCCAAAGCCAACTACTAGCCATTAAAGTAGGTCATCTTTAAACCCTAGAACATGACTATTAATTCAACCAATGTTTAATGTTCCTTGCCCAATACTCCCCTTGGAAGAGGCAGTTATATGCAGATCCTAAAATTTTATGAAGGGTTATGATAATGCTTCGTGGGATCTCTTTTTTTTGGGTGATAAGTCGGGAGGAGGGGCGAGTGAAGGGTGGAGGTCAAGGGGGGGTCAAGTATCAAGGATTGGGAATCAAAGGATAGTGAGGAGTGGAGGGTATTTTAGTTGTGAGATGAAAAATAGTGGTATTTAAGGGAATTCACGGATAAAGTCTAGGAAAGATTTCCATTTTTTCTGCTTCAGAATTAAAGCTGTTTTTCCAGGTCACTGCCAAGTGAGACACCAATTTGTTGGAATCCCACAAGGGGATTGTTTTTTCAATTGCCTTATATATTGTTCAGCAAGATATACAACCCAGCCTCTCCAAATTCAAACATGTAACCTCCTACATGGAGCACACCCATTTAGGATTTTGTGGTATGTTGAACCTTTAAATGAGAATTACACTTGGTTAAATAGGTGAACAAGGCCAAACTTAATCCTTGAGAAATTAGACAGATTTCTAAAGGACGAGTAGTTCAGCCTAAATCTTCTTTGTTATTGAAAGCCAAATTTTGCATAATGCATAGTCCGATCACTGGCAAGTTAGGAAGTCAAAAGCCAACTAGCTAGCCATTAAAGTATGTCATCTTACCCTAGACATGACTATTATTCAACCAATGTTTATGTTCCTTGCCCAACCCTTGGAAAGAGGCAGTTATATGCAGATCCTAAAATTTTATGAAGGGTTATGATAATGCTTCGTGGGATCTCTTTTTTTTGGGTGCTAAGTCGGGAGGAGGGGCGAGTGAAGGGTGGAGGTCCAGGGGGGTCAAGTATCAAGGATTGGGAATCAAAGGATAGTGAGGAGTGGAGGGTATTTTAGTTGTGAGCTGAAAAATAGTGGTATTTAAGGGAATTCACGGATAAAGTCTAGGAAAGATTTCCATTTTTTCTGCTTCAGAATTAAAGCTGTTTTTCCAGGTCACTGCCAAGTGAGACACCAATTTGTTGGAATCCCACAAGGGGATTGTTTTTTCAATTGCCTTATATATTGTTCAGCAAGATATACAACCCAGCCTCTCCAAATTCAAACATGTAACCTCCTACATGGAGCACACCCATTTAGGATTTTGTGGTATGTTGAACCTTTAAATGAGAATTACACTTGGTTAAATAGGTGAACAAGGCCAAACTTAATCCTTGAGAAATTAGACAGATTTCTAAAGGACGAGTAGTTCAGCCTAAATCTTCTTTGTTATTGAAAGCCAAATTTTGCATAATGCATAGTCCGATCACTGGCTCATCATGCTTTTCTTAGATATTGAGGTTGCCAAAATTGGCCCCTTTAAATTTTGAACTAGGTAGCCAGTACGGGGGGCCTGGCCTCAAACCCAACCTAAGTAAATCCCCGGCACGTGGTACAAGTACAGTACCCCTTGGGTACATACAGGGTATGTCCCGGACATACGAGTACGCCCTATTATGTCTGCAAACGTACCCGAGTGTACCCGTATGTCCAAGACATACCCAATGGGGCACCAACAGTCTAAAACATGTTTTTAAATTTTTATTTTTATTGTTCATTGAAAAGTCAACATAAAAAAACAAAAAACATAATCAAAACTTTGGAGCATTGTTACTGGAACTTCTCACAGTCAAAATAGCATTGCAGTCCTTCCTCAATGGACAAGCCATGGATCTATAGAGATGGTTCCATTCTGTAAGGGAAGAAGAAATTGCATTAGGGGTTAATACTAACAGTTCTGTTTCTGCAAGCGAGAACTTCGAGGAAAGATTGGTCCTTCTTCTAAACATATCAATGGCATGTGTAAACGAGAATCGATGGAACCAGACTTGCAGCATCATATATAATTTATAAGCATCTACATTGCAAACTAAGGGATTGTTGCTCCTGTATTTGGAGATGAGTAAAAGGATAAGGAAGCCTTTGATGTCCTTTCCGCAGCTTTTCCTGGTTACAATTTTGTAATGATAGCAGATGCATGGGAATTTGGACTTGGCAGTGGTAATATTAAAAAAACTATTCGCCACAAGATGTTGATATTGATGCTCTCGATGAAGAGCAAGATATTAATTTTGATGTAATTAATTATGATCAGCCCATAAAATTTTAGATATTTGATTATTATGACATTTGGCATTCAGATAATATTTTCATTTTTGTGCTTATTTTGTTTTTTATATGCATACTATATGGTTAATGTCTCTAATTTCTGATTTATTAGGCTATAATTCCTATAATTTAATTTTTTATATATTTTTTGTACAGACATACTCAAGGCAAAAAAAGTCATTGAACCCACGTACCGGGTACCTCATACCCATACCCAAACCAGATACTTAGATTTCAAATGATGAGGTTCTTACACTAACAGTTGAAGAAGTAGAGAGATGGTAGACGGCCCTCCATGAAAGAAAAGAAACAAAGATCTTTAATTAACTAAGAACATGGCGAAGGCAAAAATTGAAGTTAGGAAATAGAAGAAATAAGTTTTTGGCACTAAGATTTCAAGGAAGATTGATTTGGAAAATAGATCAATGCATTTGGAGGATTTAATTCAAAATATTGGTAACAGCGAAGACTGATTCAAGAAGAAAGGAAAACCCAATATGAGCTAGAAAAGACTCTCTTACAGAAACAGGTATACTAGAAGTCATTGAGGGCTACTTGGTTCAGCGACAGTGTTGGAATATGTTCCCATTCCATAAAATAATCCAGTTATCACAAGAGTTAGACATACACACATGTGTAAGGCTTTCATCACAAAAATTGATTGGTGTATATATAAAGACAGTAATATGCTATGGAGAAAGGAATTGAGGGAAATATCTAGATAACAAAGAGCCAACTAGAGTCTTCACTATCATCATAACACTAAAGGATAAATTAGATGGAAAATTATTTTCGCCAATAGAGATTTGGTTACAAAATTCTTCCGATAGGATGTTAAGAGTGGCCACCAAGAAACTTTTTGGGAGGATACTTGTCTTCTTCACCCACCAACATCAAGGGTCTCAAAGAAAGACTCAAAGAGGATTTTAGCACCAAAGGTCTGCCATTACTGAGTTGATCATTTCCACATGTAAACCAGGAAAGAATTTAGAGAAACATCAGACTTGAACAAGAGGAAATGCAGCAGTTGTGGCAGAAAATGAAAACCAAATTGGACCAGTTTAGAATGCCTTGTAGTCTTGGTGATTATAACCTAAAAGGAACAGGCTCAAAAAATGTTGAATGCACCAGGAAAAAACACATGCTCTCCTCACTTCGAATGACCACGATGAGCAATTTGACTAGTTAACAATTTGGAAGGGCACATGTTGGCCAAAAGTTATTTTTGCTTGTGGCTTGCAATACATAATAGGATTCTAACACAGGACAGCTTGGTAAAAAGAGACTTCCGGCAGCCCACGAGATGATTTGTTTTGAAAAAAATAGAGAAACTTTAGACCACCATTTAATTCATTTGTGAGTTGTCTAGTGAAATTTGGTATTGTTTCATCATATCAGGAAATCAAGGACTGTTAGCCAACTCCCTTAGGACTCAAATTCAGACACATAAGAGTGGAAAGAAGATCGAAAATTTAATACAATTGTGGGAAGCAGGGAAATCTATGCTTTCTTAGATGCTCTGGTCAGAGAGAAATAGTAGGATTTTTGGAGGGAAATTGAAATCCAATCGACAGATGTGGACCATGTGCAGCACAGCCATAGATGAAAATTTGGATTTACAAAGTTGCTTCTTATCTTTACAAGGGTGCACTTGAGAAAAGATAGAGTAGGAGAAGGTTGCCTTCACCTCAAACTTACAAAGAGATACTAAGAATAAAGCAGAAATACTGGACCTCATCCAAGATTTTAAAAATTGCGAACCACAATAATTCATTCAACATTGAGGTTGAATGTCATTCTAAAATTGTAATTGATGCAATGCTACAAAGATCAATGCCAAATTCACAGTTAAATGCCCATTTGAAAGAGGATCTAATCATCTTAGGTACTTTTCAGAATATTTCCTTACAACATGTCTATAATAGAAGGCAAACTTCTTTAGAGGATCTATATGGAGAGTGGAATATAATGAAACAAAATCTTACAATCGAAATACTTGAATTCACCAAGTAGCCTACACATCTTCCCAGCAGTTCAGCAAATTGGAATTTTATTAAAGGATACGAAACCCTTCTCAGGTACAAACTGAGATAGATGACATTTCTGGAAGGATATATGGTTAAAGTCCTGTGTTGAGATGATGAATTGAAGAATACGGAAGATTAAGCCATTAAGCAGTGAGGCCCAATGGTCAGCAATTATACAACTGAGTGTAAAGGCCTCAAGTATTGGAAAAAACAGACTTATGCAGAGGTAGATATGTCAGAAAATGCCATATCCTTGAAAGGCTTGCTAGCCTGATACCCCCATTCTTCACAAAGCAGTCTGAACAAGCTAATTTGGGGTGGAGATAAGTCTAGATGCATCACTGTCGATGCTATATATCAAGAAGTCTTGTTGGATTCCCAAAGAGCTGGGGATTATTCCCCAAGTAGGAAAATCTGACTTCATGAAGGTTTGCCTAAAGAAAACACTTTAGTTTTCTTTGGCCTAATCTGCAATAAAGAGCACTCACTTTTGATAGATTTATCAAAAGAGCTTTTCGTCATAGTTACCACGTCCAGAAATCCAGATACATTGGGGAGGGTGAAAAAAACCAAAAATCTTGAAAAAAATTCGGAAAAATTCGATGCAAAAGTGATCCAAAAATGGATCTAGAAATACCCAATTCTATGTATTCTCCTTATTGAGACTTGTAAAACATACCCTCAGCATGTTCATTGTTCTAGGAAAATGGTTAAGTCTAGCTAACGGTGATCCGGACACCATCGAATGACAAAAGAGACCATTTCTTGTGTTGTTCTGTGTATTAACTGTGCAACAGCCGCAAAACCATCACAGAACTGCCACGACTTCAAAGAGTAGAGGCTGCGTAAATGCCGCGCGGTTCTGTCACAACAGCACCAAAATGAGGAATTCAAACACTTGCAAATGTTTGGGCTTCTCAAAACAGTTTGTTTCGCCTTCCATCCTTGGCTAGAGCAACTATAAATATAAGTGCATTTACTCATTCTAAGAAAGTGATTTGAGTGAATTCAAGTGTGAGCAAAGGAGGAAGTTGGAATTGTTCTTGTTTTGTTCATAAAGAGTTGAGTTCTTTCTTGTTGAGGATTGTAAGCAAGTAATGCAAGTAGAAGGAGCTTGAATCCTTCTTGAAGGTCATAGTTTGACAGTAAACTTGTATTGTGTTGGAGATTTACGTAGTGAAGGGAAGCAATTGCTTACCCAGCTGGAGTTTTTCCCACATTGGGTTTCTCCAAGATAAAATTCTTGTCTCCTTGTCTTGCATCTTTCATTTTCAGTATTGTGTGAATAATTCTTGCATAATAAACTGGATATTAAGAGCTTTATCAAATTGTTCATTCATTATCACAAAATAGGATCTGTTTATTGCTTAAAATAGGTAGTTTGCGGATCAGGAAGATATACATATTATATATGAGCATAGTTTATAAATGTGCAAAATTGACAAATACACAAAAATATTAATAACATAGCATAAAATGTTAATATATTTAATATTAAATTTACCTGGGCCACCTGGATAATCTGGATCCCAACGGCTTTAGTAACTATGCTTTTCATGGACCGTACATATGTCTAATGTGAGGTTAAAATGCAGAAAGCAATACCCACATTTTCCTCCACCGCACCTTTGCTCAATGCATATGGGGAAAATCCCTACAAAAATGGGAGTTCAATAAGGTCTTTATAGGTCCAATAAGCTTTACGCTAAACTAATGGGCCCTCAGTATTAAAACTTCTCCTCTAAAAATGCTTCCGAGCATCTCTCCTACTAGCATAAACTAGAATATTTGGATCAAAGAAAAAAAAAATCAATGTTAAAACTTAGTCTGTAATAAAAGCCTAGGGCAGACTTGCAAATATCATTTACAAATAATTAATGCAAACTTAGTGATGGGAAGGAAAAACCCACACATGAGCCGAAGAGAGAAGACAATGCAAGCACTACACAAGCCCTCAGGAGATGAGATAGTATGCTTTGAGGAGAGGAAGGAGTAGCTTTGGGAGAAGGCAAGGTAGAACCTTTGGAGGAACCTGCGTCAAATGTGGAGAATATTGGTCACTAAGTGTATGAGTGTTGACATGTGCAAAGTGATGGTGAGGGGAGGAGACATAGTGGTCGTGTGCAAGCTTTGCAGGCAAATTTGGAGTCCATTGTTGCTCCCACACATGCAAAGGAACCTAAGGTTGGGGAGAGTCTATTTGCAGTGAGAAGAGTCTTGAAGGTTGCAAGAAATAGGAAGGACTTATGCCAACAACAGATTTTCCAAACAAAGTGCAAGACCAAGAATAAATGTTGCGTGGTGGTGCATGATAGCAGAAGCACGGACAACCTAGTCTCCGCAGAAATGGCTGAGAAATTGGGATTGATGCATAGAACACATTTGAAGCCTTATCAATATCGTGGTTGGTGGAGAGACATTACAACATTGAGTGGCAATAGCAGGAGGTGTAAATGAAAATTGGAAAATTCACGGACAAATTTTTGTGTGACATCTTGCCAATGGAAACGTGCCATGTTTTGTTGGGGAGGCTATGGACGTTTGATCGAGAGATGTTGTATGATTGCAAGGCCGATACGATATGTGTGCGAAAGGGTGGGCAGGATTACTTTTTGAATCCACTAAAGGAGAAGAGTGAGATCATGCACCAAAGTCATTTGGTCTTGCACAGAGATGAAGAGGTCCCGCAAGATACAGAGGAGATAGCCCCACAAAGGAAGGAAGCCACACATGGAAGGATGATTGAGACCATGCACAAGTGCTAGCTTGTCTTGCACAAGTACTAGCTTGTCAACACCAATGAATGTCGTACAGTGGAGTGGAAGCACAAGAGAGGAAAAGAAGCATCCCGATGGTGTTGATGAGCACAACAATAAGGTTTCGAGGAATCTAAACCAAGGAATAAAAGATGAGGAGTTAAGTGAAGTAATCGTGCATAATAGCACCAAGCAAAGGCAAACAAGTGGCATGGTGGACCATGGATGCCCTTATGTGAAGATGGTGTGTAGGGATATTGCACAGAAGGAAACAAGAGAAACACCCCACATAAATAGAGTTGCTCCGCCCACAGAGGGAAGTGGCAAGGGTGAGAGTACACAAAGATGGGTTTGGAGGAGGTCAAGTTATGGCCAAGTCGAGTGCAACCATTTGAAGATAGTGAGTACCTGTTTGGCGCAAGGGCATGCCAAGACCTCACAGCATCTTGGAAAGGTTGTACTACTACCTAGCCTAAGTGTGTGAGCACCATGCTCATGCATTTTCTTAAACTGGATATATCATGCAAGCGCATTTGGGTTCATGCGCAATCTTGCATCAACCAAAAAGAAGTTAGATTTGAAAAAGCAACTTTGCACAACATTTATTTTGTATGTAGTTTTCTTTGATTTGGGAAGTGTGATGCCGCTCTGTGCACGCTCTTTGGTCATGCGCAACATTTTTTTGAAGTCTTGTGTAGGAGGAAAGCATTGAGATCGTGTGCAAAAGGGTGACATATTTGATCTACACAACCTATTGCCTGTTTGGTCATGTGCAACTTTGTGCCATGCAATTATAGCTCGATCCATGGGATGGGGAATCCGTGTTTCACAGTGGATCTCGGGGGACCCATGCACAATACCTTTGTGATGAGGTTTTCTTGAGGATCTGACAACTAGCAGCTTGGCCAAGAGATTTGGAGGAAGGCAGTAGTGATCTACCACCTTGAAAGGCATGGACTTGCTTCAGGTGTTCCTACAAATACAGATCTAATGTTAGTATTTTCATAGGTTGGAAATTGGAGAAGAAAGGACGGAAAAGAGAGGGAGTCAAACCCATGCTTGGCTGATTCGACTCAGAAAGCACATTGATGTGTGCGAATTGAGAAAAGAGTGTGAGAGAGCACAGATTTGTCCAATCTTGGGACTCGGAGATTCTACATTAGCATTGTAAATTTGCCAACTGACATTAGGATGTGTATGCATGCATACGTTATTCTAGATCCTTGTTGCGATCAATCAAATGGATGTTTATTTTACATATTGTGCATTGTGTAAGACATGATCTTTGGGTTGTATGGTCTAAGATAGTCCTTCATAGGACCATCTAACTGTGAATGCATCATTTTGGCATGATGCATTGTTACCACTACCCCCCTGGGTTATCAGGCGAGTCTTAGAGGGATAATGGAATATGCCACTGATCAATGGGGGGTCAAAATAAGTGACTATTATCTCTCAAAGTGAGGAAGGAAGATTATGGAAGTCACTGGAATTGCCTGATAATTTGAAAAATGAGGCAATTTAGAGACTGATTATAGAGATGAATAATACTCTCCTTCCTTCTATGGAAACCAAAGATAGAGTGATATGGGACTGAAACCCACTGGAGAAGTTACAGTCCATTAAGCATATTATTGGATTCTAAAAGGCGAGGGAATAGGTAAGCAAGAGTTCCCTTCAGACTTTATATGGAATAACAAAGGGAAGCCAAAAGCCAACATTTTCCTTTGGGTAGCTGTAAACAAAAAAATCTGACTTATGATCAACTCATGAAGAGAACTTTTGTGGGGCCTTCCATTTGTATTCTTTGCAAGAACCTCAAGGAAACCAGTGACCATATCCTGCTACATTGTCAATATAGCTGGAAAATATGGGGCTTCTTCTTAACCACATTCCAAGAAGAAAGGGCAACTCAAACATCACTGATGGAGGAAATTAAAGGTTGGAGGTCTATCTACAAATCTCAGGGACTGACCCTGATTTGGTAAATTGAATCAGCTATTATCTGTTGTAATCTTTGGTTGGAGAGGAACACAAGAATCTTTAAGAAACCAAGTCACTTTGAGGAATGGTTTTGCAAAAAAAAAGAAAAATCAATGTAATGCCCCCTTTTTGAAGACCCTTAGCCTATCTTTCCCCATGGGCTTTTGGGATGTTGCAAGGGGAAAACTATGCTAGTAATTGAATGATATTGCCTGGAGAGTGATTATAATCATTTGTCATCATAAAGCAATATTCCTTTAATTATTAGTTCTCATTTAATCATGGATGCTAAGTGGTTTTTCCACAACTTTGTATTATTGCTCACAAAAGAATATTTAATGGGCAATTAGTGTAATCTATTATTTAATTTAATTCCCAAAAATTCAAAATTAAAAAGGGATTAATTAAATAATATTAGAGTGGCTTTTAATGTCAAATAGACCCTCAAAAGGGGACACCACACATACAGGGCAAAAATAAAATAAAAAGGGAAATTATAAGGCATGCCTTATAATTCAAAATATGGTTTTATCTCCAAAAGGGAGTAGCTCCACCTTGGTAGAAAACTATGAATACATGTTTTGCCATTGAGGGAAGGGTTATGTTGATAAATCTTTTGATTTCACTCCATGCTTGGAGTAATGCGATGTATGCCCTAGCTCTCTCTCTCTCTCATTTTAAGCTTCACTTGGAGCCATTGTTGAAGATATTGATGACTATTGTTCTCCTTATTGTGCTTTATTGTGTTTAAGTGTGTTTGATGCATTGTTTTCTCCATTCTAACATTGGCAACTTGGCTTATGTGTTGGTGCATTAATTTGCTAAGTTAAATCTGCATGTTGGTGTTCCATTTTAAGTGCTTTTGGAAGGATTTTATGGTGCTAATGATCTGTTGTTAATGCTGCAATAAATTCCATCCCTAGCGACTTGCATAAGTGATTATTTGGCATGTTTTGGTGATGTTTGAAGTGGTTAATCAATCTGGTTTATTTTGGTATATTTATTCCAGCTATGGTGACTTGATTTGGGCATTATTCTAACATGTTTCAAGGGTGAATCATCTATATTCATAATCTGATGTGTGTTGGCTTGTTTTTCTGAGTTTGAGCAATTATCTGGGGTGCATTGGAGGGTTACAAAGTGCTGGAAATAATTTAATAAATTTATCCTAACCCTAGCGACTGGGTTTATGATTTTGGATGCTGTTTTGGAGGGGTTACAATGGTTCAAAAATTCAGATTGATAGCTCTTTGGAAAGCTCTTGATTTATAGAAAATTTTGCAATTTATTTGAGGGCAAAATATGGGATATTGAACAAGTTATGATTTTTCTAAGTTTCAGTTGTTCATGTGCATTTTTATTTAATTCACTGCTGCAATTAATTTCAGATTTTGAAGTGGTTGCTTTCCTAATTGGTTCTCACATCTAACCCACCACCTTGGCTCACTCCAACCCCATTTGGGTTGTATTGAAGCTAACATTGGGTTATTTGAGGTCGAACTAGGAGGGTTTTGTCCTTCTAGCATCAATTGGATAAGTTTAATTTGCAGATTTGAATAATATCCCAAAAGGGGATACTACATTAATTTCAGAATTAATGATGGTCTAAGGTGCTGAGAACTGGGATTGGGAAAAAGAAGAGGAAAGCCTGGCTGAAAATTGGATATCACTCAAATGATGAAGAACATAATGTTGGAACCGAAGTAGTCCAAATGCAGGAAAGTCTTTGATGTCTATCAATCTTTGAATTGTGTATGTTGCAAAATGTTGCAGGGACGTTTCCTCTTCATGAAGATCATAAGGACTTAGAGAATGCACCTTCGACTCCACCAGTGTAGAAACTATCCACCACCATCACCCACGGTTGGAAGCACTCAAGGAACTTGTACAGGCTGAGGAAAGGTTGGGTTGTAGTTTTTCTAAGAATGCCCTTTAAACCCCTTGTGTGTTGCCCGCCTTCGGAAGATGATGAAGAAGATATGGAAGCCTCCCCGAATAATGTCATAGTGGTGAATTGGGAAGTTGGTTGCTCCCTGTTGTCTTTCTTTTTGTGATATATATTGTATATGGTGTCTGGCATAAAGTGGGCCTATGCAATTTGCCCATGTTAGTGGTACTAATGGATTAGCTCTAAACTTAGGTGAAGGAATGACACTAGTATAATAATTTAAGACTTCAAACATTCTCTAGTATACTCTCCTTTAGCTGAAATGAAAAGAGGATATAGTTAGATGTATATTCCTAGGTAGCCCAGTACGGCTCTACAAACATTGAGTACATGTACGGGATGGGTTTGTGCCCAAGTACATCAGGGAAATGTCCAAGGTACTCGTTTTAGTACCTGGGTATATCCGGATATGTCAATGGATGTACCCGAGTGCTAAAATGTGTACCCTACGCATTTCCCCAACATACTCGCAGGTTTTAGGCATAAAACATGTATTTTTTCCCTTTTTGGTCAAAATATGGCCAAAAATGACTTTTCAAACATAAAAACTAAACCCTAACCCTAAAATATCCCCCCAAACTCTTTAAAAAAAACCATTTACCTCACATTGTGTACTTATATTTCCTTGCACATTTTCTCTCCCATATTTAGGTTTTCAATTGCTAAGGGTTGATCCAAGTGCCAAGTAGATTAAGGAGCTTGCAACAAAGAGGCTAGGTGATTCAAGATAAATTTATGTTTTTATTTTTAATTTTGATTTTTTTAAAGCTAATTTGTAGTTAATAACTTGTTTTCAACTTTTTGTAATATAACATTTCCACATTGTTTTCTTTAATTTTTTAACATTCTTTCAACCTCTAGCTATCAACACTAGTTAAATAATTAAATTTTATTTCATTTATAATGTGTTTCGTTTTTTTAAATTGTTAACCAGGGAGCTATAGGGATTGTTAGAATGGTTGCAAGCTCTAGTTCCGTGGGTCAGGGTGATAATCATGAAATACAATCCATGTTAGCCCCTTTGGAAGTATGTCAAGCCACTTGAATAGTTGTCAAGTGGAGGGGGTTATGTTTGGCTTTTCTCAGAGTCCAAACTCCAATTCAAGAGGTCATATAATCTGGTTAAATTTCATTTATGTGGGGTTGCTAGCCATAGAATTAGAGTTTGTTGAGGGGCAGATGGAAAGGGGTTTCCATGTGCAAACTCTTGCATCCATCCAAAAATAAGAAGATGCGGAAGCAGCAGCTACACTAAGATTAAAGCATCCTTTGGCAAAGAAAGGATCGAGAGGTAACAAGCCACCTATTTCTCCACATGCCAATGTTATGACCCCATCACACCCGTTTTTGTCATCCTCTGTGACTGCAGAGGTAGATGATTCACCTCTTAATCACAGAGAACAAAAAATGTAGGCCCACTGGAAGTAACATTCAATAATGAGAGCAGGGAAATCGACGACTAGCAAATTGCACATTTCATTTATGCATGTGGCATCCCTTTTGATGTTGTTAGATCCCCATATTGGAAGGATGTGGTGAGAGCAATCAATGATGCCCCTAAAGGGTACAACAGCCCAGGGTATGAAAAGGTGTGTACCACCTTATTGGCCAAAGAAAAAAACCATGTGGAAGATTCATTGCAGCCCATCAAAAATTCATCGATCCAAATAGGGGTCTTTCCATTGTTTCTGATGGATGGAAAGATACCGACAAATAGGCCATTGATCAATGTGGTTGCAATCTGCCCTAAAGGAGCAATGTTCTCAAGGGCTATTGATTGTGAGAGGCAGGTTAAGGATGCCCAATTTATTGTAAACATCCTTCAAGAGTCCATTGAGGAGGTGAGATCTCAAAACATTGTCCAAGTTATAATAGACAATTCAAAAAATTGCAGAGGTGCGCAGATGATGGTTAAGGAAAGGTACGGGAACATATTTGGACACCTTGTGTCGTTCATTCCCTGAACTTAATATTACAAAAAGTCAACATCGAAATTGCTTGGATCAAATAAATCTATGAGGAGATGACTGAGATCCAAATGTTCATTAACATCCACCATGATATCTCAAGCCATATTTAAAAGCTTTTTGAAGTTGTAGCTTATTAAAGGTAATTAGCTTGCTTTTTTCTTTCTTTCAGATTTTTAATATTGAAATTTATGAACTAATATTGTAAGTATGAATTTGTAGAATTTTGAATGTTAGATATTGTTTTAAATTTAATTTATTTGGTAATTTCTACCCTAGGTTGTCAAGAACTTAAATTGGTTTACAAACACGGATCTAGCAATGAAAGTAAAAACAAAGTATGAGTAGTCAAAAAAAGCAAATTGCATAAGATTTAAGCAGCCAAAGTTCCCATCAAAAAAACTTAACAACCTGAAACAAGTGTGCACGTTAACTATGACACATTTAGAGGATGCCTTCACACTTTTGGAACCATCTATGTATCAGATCCTTGATAACATAATTGTCCATACGATCCAATAATGTAAACCCTATTAAATCCAATCTTTTCACCACTGACACGTAGTGTGAACATGAAAAGAATTGCTAATATTCACCCCCATAATGTGAAGATAGAGAGAAGCATATTGGCTTGCAAAATGAACCTGTCCAAAGCAGTTTGCTTAAGACCAGGACAAACTCCATAAGTTATAGCTTACCCTCGTGAAGGCGTAGCGACTATAGTCCTCAAATTATGTCATTCTAATTGCTCTCTACGTCTTTGATCTTCAACATGGGACTTTCATCCTTCTTGTTCTTAAGGCTCTTTGATGTTTTCCTTCATAACCCAAGATCTTTTCTAATCCTTGGCACTATCCTTATGAACCTCCACGATTTGGACCTCAAAATTGTCTTTACTGCCCAAAAGTTGAGCATTTCTGAAAACACGGTCTTTACCAAATTCTGAAAAGGAGGCTATTATTTGCAATCAACACCTAAAAATTGTTACATAACTGGAGTAAAATTGTCCACCAAATCACCAATTTTGCTCGTACCTTTATCCACGATGGCTTTGAGAACCTCCATCCTTTGTATAATCTCCGACCTCCATGACAATTGTTTACTCTAAGGGGCAAGCTGAAAATGACTTTGAACTAGGAGTTTGCATGTCTGTAAGACCAATTGGCTTCGGTCCACCAGTAATATGATTCCTGCTTGTATGCCCATATGACAGCTTCATCCAAAGGAAAGTTTTCCTTCTTAGAACATCACTTAATCGAGTTTTCCAAATACTTAGAGATATGTCCCTTTTTCATGTAGTAAAAAGCACCAAGAATTTTGCCTTCTTGGTGGAGAAACACCAAGGGCTAGTTTTCAAGTATAATGTAGTAATCTTCCCATCCAGAGTGATGAATTCTTCATGATAGATTTTGAGCTGACCTCATATCGTAGTGGCTGTGAAAGATCTGTCCAAAATTGACATAACACCATTGGGATAGTTGTTCTCCAAGTTTTAAAATTTGGCTGTTGCATCTTCATCATCAACCGGAGCTTTAATTCTTGAAGAATTTCATGGATCCATGATTGAGCTTTTTCAGTGTCCAATTCACAGATTCTCCATGATTGTCAATGGTATACCTACGTTGACGGACTCCAAACTCCTGTCCTCCTAATTCTTGGCAAAATCAATGGAGATGTGAGGGGCATAGTCACAAATACGCTAGATAATTACTGAAGGTACCAGTAAGGATATGTACAGATCTCCTTGTATCCGTTACATTTCTTGATTGGGCTTGGGTTCGACTATGCAGGGATGTCCACCCAGTATATACGTCCTTTTTAGTTCTTGTTTGATTTTCTTATTTTTTTATACTTTTCTACTCCCTAAAACCAAACCCACACTAAATGAATAAAATATACACCCTCTCATATATCATATGTATGGCAGCCACATGAATCAAATGAAATGTAAATCTCTAAGTATCAATGTAATGTTTTGAAAATTTGAACATGCAATCCTAGTATATTTGTCAAATTTCAAGTTTTGTTCCGTATGCATGTTGACATGGATATTCGTATATCTTATGTATGGCAGCTATCATGATCAATAAAAATGCACCCCTCTCAAGTATATTGAATGTTTTGAGCATTGATTCAAGTTTTGTATTACTATTTCAGTTTTCCTTATGGACTAAAAAATGAGTAAATTTGGAGTACATAAAAAAATTAATATATATATATATTTAAATTTTTTAATATATATTACGGACGGATCCAAGACGTAGGGGTATTTTTGTTTAAAATTGACGTATGTTGCGTATCGTATCCGTATCCAAACCGATACTCGTATCCAATCTTGGCAACGTATCATTAATTGCATTTATTTTTTCTTTCCGATGTGGAAATTGAGCCCATTGAAGTTTTTCTAGTTGGACATCCATTGTGAGACAAAGATAATCCTGACAAACTCTAATGACACTTTACAACCGACAATGACAATGATGTTTTAAAATATAGCCATTTGATCACTTTTAACTTTAATAGATGATATGACACAATTTTGACACTTTTATAACTTGATGATTTTGAGGAAAAACACTACACTTTAATCCCAGACCAACTTAGACTCTTACCAAATGTTTGTAAAATGATGTCTATGTATTTTCAATAATGCATATTACAGATTTATAGGTGCTAGTTCCCAACAAGTTGATGCCTTAAAATTCGCCTAATAATGTGAGTTTCTTTATAACACAAAATCTCACATACTATTTTTTAATTTTAATATTTTTAACACACATTATTAGGTTGTCAAGACTCAATTTGCCTCACACAATCATCATGAGACGACTCGTGAAGGTGAAAATCATTGAGCCACCCGGTTATTAGCGTCAATTGGAATACATGGAGGCATGCAAACATTGAGAGGGCTGCAAAGGTGAAAGTAACTGATCCTTGATGATGGAAGGTGAGATCGCGTGGAGTACTTGCTAAATTTATTGAGCCCATGAAGAGTTTGCTTAGAGTTTTTGATATGGATCATCCATGTTTGGGTGAGATTTATGATGGAACTCAATGATTTAGCTGATTTAGTGCATCATAAATGATAAAGAGAGTTTACGGAGAGCTTCTTCAAGGAAGTGTAGCTGTATCTCTTTGATAGGTGGAACAAAATGAGCACCCTCATTGCATTTTCTTTCTTTTTCCTTGATTTCAAAATACTATAGCACGAAGATCCTTTATTTACCGTGAGAGGGTTGCACCATATAGGGATATGGAGGATAGTGAGGGGTACAAGGTGCCTTGACTTGACTGTTTCCCCAATCCAAAAGTACATGACACAGTTAGGAAGGAGTTTGTGGATTTCATAAATGAGAAGGATCAGTCCATTATAGCTCTTCATGACATGTAAAAGATGGAGGGATATTCGTGGTGGTACCTACATGGGCAAGCATATCCCACCTCCAAACACTTACAATAATAATTATGTGCGACGTAAGATTTTAATTTTTAAAAATTTATAACTCTTTCTTTAAATGCTTTTCTATAAATGCTTTTCTATGTTTCATTTTAAATTAGTTTTTACTTTCATAATTAATAATTGTGGATTTTACGATTTAAATTGACTTTGTGGCTTTCCTTAATAGGTTGCTAGTTCTTCTTTAGCTGAGCAGAACTTGGGTACCTAATCCTTTATCCAATAAATTAACCACAACAAGTTGGAAGCAAAAATGATAGATGATTTGGTCTTTTGTCCATTCCAACCTACACCTGTTCAAGCAAGGGGAAACCAAATGTTGGGATGTAGACCCAAAGACTCCAAACTTGGAATCATCCATTGGTAGAGACGGAGCTAAAGGGTACTTCGCATGGTCAAGCTAGCGGGAGCAGCACTACTTGTGGTTTTAATGAACCACGTGATATTTCTACTTCTAATGAACCACATGATGGTTATAAATCTCTAATGATGCTCTCGCTGAATATACTAGAGAGTGTTATGATTATGAAAATAATGAACATGCTGATGTTTTGATTTTTGTGTATGCATTGTAACATTTGCACAATGTACTTATTCCAAGTTCGAACAATGAATATCATGACATTTGGAATTGAATTATCATTATGTTTTATCACTATCGAGCTTATTTTATTTACTTTATACATATTGTATGGTTAATTTTCTTTTTTAGCTTTTTATTAATATTTTATATATTTTTTGTACGGACGTACCCAAAACCCCCAAAAAACTGTCATACCAGTTTCCTGTCCCAATGTTTGTACTCATACCAGTTACCTAGATATATTCAGTAGTAGATGATGATAGTCTACAAATATGAATGAATTCTGATGGTCCACTCTTTCAAGCACTGCACAAACAAGTTGATTGGCACAATGGTGTTTTCTGTTTAGTTACATGAATACAGGCAAGAGACCCTACAAATCAGTCTAAAGAAAGCACACGATGCACGCACAATTTTTGTATACTGAAGATGGTTTTAGGTTCCTGAATGTGGAAATGGAATTTCTTATGTTCCTCAATGTCCTACAATATTGCTTCGATATTGTTATGGTTCTCATGGAAAAGCAAGCTGCCTTCAGCACTGGATAAAATATTAGCACCAACCAGATTGTTGGCCGGTTCAAAAACATTTATTTGTCCCAAGATGGTTTTTGGATCAACCTTCACATGCTTTACAATAACCTCAATGTCTGCATCTTCATCAGCAACAATTTCTTTTGCACACCTCCACATTCCTTCCACCTACACTCTCATATGTGTGTTCTTCAGTTGGATGTCAATATAGGATGAGAAATCATCTTGCAGATAGGAGCAAAGTTGAAGGCTTTGTAAACCTTTTGAGTAGAAACTGCCTTTCTCTGCTTGGTCTTGAGCCCCTGCTCTTGAAGTAGAAGCTGTATACTTTCCAGACCAACAATTAGTTTTAAAAAATCTGAACGAATAACAAAATATGCCATTTGTTTGCATAGGACAATGGAGAACCATCTCTTAACATTCTTCACAACTCAGAATCATAATACCGGTCATCACAGAAAATAACAAAATGTCCTCGGCCTACACACTCATAAGCATCATTCAGAAAGCTTGGAGCTTCAGGGTTTACATTTTAGCAGAATCGAGAATAGGGGAAAGGCATCAATTTTTACCTATAGCAATTTAAGGCAGGTGCTCTCAAGAATTTAAATTCATTCCTCTTCTTCCTTATCTCCCAACTTCACTTGCCAACAATATTTAAAAAGGCCTGCCCAATACAAAAAAATACAAATGCAGGCATACTTACCTCGAGCAGGAGTAGAGTATAGGATTTTCATGGAAGTCTAATACAACTGACCCAGCAGTTATTATCTTCACAATTTGAGATCGCTGAAGCCATACCTTGATATGGAACCTGCTGAAATCTACCAAAACGTAGCACCAAGCCTTTCTGAAAACAGCTCCTGTTTCAAGTCCTGCTGCCTGTTGTTCTGAAGAGAGGGGGCCTTCAATAGAACATATGATAGGGGATTCAGCATGGGAGAATCCATTGCTTGTATAGGGTGATAATAAAGAGGCCTAAGGAGGAGCTTATGTAATCATTTGGGGAGGTGGAAACCATGAAGGAAGCTTCTTTCCATGTATTTTCTATAAGCTTTCTCTAAAGAATGTGATCTATTCTTCTTACCCAATTTTAGATTTATTTTCACTATAGCAAGATTTTATTTGTGCATGAAATTAATATTATTTAATTAGTTATCAAATATGAATATATATGATTTAATAAATATTGATTAATCCTATAAAAGTAGCCTTTGCACCTAAAGGTTCTATTGCTAGTAATTTATTATTACTAAGAAACATGCATGACCTAAATATATGATAGCCTAACAAGTGCAATAACTTGGTACAACTACAAATTTACTTCAAATTTCAAAATGATGACTTCACTTAGAATTTATGACATTAATATTAAAAGCTTTAATGATTTTTTTTTATGGTGGTCACAGATTATTTAAATATATATTTATTTGTATTAGGTTTAGATAGAATTTACAACAGATTTTCCCTAGTCCCCTTTTTAGGCACCATAAAACAAGGGAATGAAAATAGGGAACATCTACAAGCACCCACAGAATCCTTGAAACAATATTTGAAATGGGAAAAAGCGTGGAATTAGAGATGTGTAGGGAATCCCCATGAAACATTGGAAATTTGTCAAATTTCCAATGACAAATTACACATCTATAATTCATCAAGTTGATACAAACTCAACTTCCTTAAATAAAAACCTTGATTTGAAAACTTTTGGATCAAATGAGTTGGCCATTTTAACATTATGACCTGATCAAACACCCTTGTTAATAGATGAAAAATAAAATACTAAAGAGAAGATGTAACTATCTAGTCCAATGTACAAGTAGGTTAGATTAACTTTTTTCAGCCAAGAAAGATAATAATATTCAATGTATATTATTCAATTAAAACAACATTTGTACCTGATAAAGGGGTAGGAAAAAGTAAAAAAATAAAGGAAATAACATTTGCACCTCCCTTCAGAAGGCCATGATAAAACTGAACTTTGAGGGGGCATCCAAAAGCAATCCAAGAATGTAAGGTAGTAGTGGGATCTTCAAAAATAACAAAGGAGAGCAAGTAATGGCTTATTTCTAAGTTCTAGGAAACCCAACATACAATTTGGCTCAAGCAAAAGCCTCATGGAGAGGACTACTACTGGCAAAAGAAAAAGGATGGATGGATCTTGAAGTGGAAGGTAATTGAGGATTTCCTCAATAAGAAGGAATGCAGAAATTGACAGATAAACTGAATTGTAAAAGACTGCAAGCAAATGGAAAGGATCTAAAGGTGATATACTTAAAACTTGTTCAGAGAGAAGGCAACGAGGTGGCAGACCTTGCCAACCAAGGTGTGCAACTTAATTATTCTAACGTGCCTAAACTTTATCATTTACTTCCCACCTTCTCCAACACTGTCCTAACTAGAACAATAACCAGGGACATCCCCCTTGGCGATCAGCCTTCCAGATTTCTGAAATTATCAAAATATTCCCAACTTAATCTTGACTATCATCCCGTCTCCCCCATGGGAATGAGGCTTTCCCACGACCCTCCATTCATTTACGCAATTTAAGAGATACAGAAGCATGGTGGGGAGCTTCCATGTTTGAAAGTTATGTATCACCATTTCCTTCCCTCTATCTCCCAACCTTTGTAAACAAGAAAAGAAAAGAAAAGGATTTCCTAGCAAACAAATTTGTAAAATATTGTTATACTATAAATGGAAGGAACATTTTTCCCGATTTAAACAATATATGAAATAATATATAATTCGTGAAAGGAGAAGACAACTTATAGGGTCCTGAAAAGACAAAGCGCCATACTAAAGGAACGTAGAATTGACTTGTTTTTCAAATTTTGGCTATGAAAGGAAATAGTTACACTACTAATAACAAAGTTATGAGAAACCATCTATTTTATCAATGTATTATTGTCCATCAGCATCGGGACCTCAAACTTGCAGCAATGCAATCATCTATTGCTGACCTAGTTTCACAGGGACAAAAAAAAACACACCTGTCCACGATGCTTACTATTCAGTGCTTGAGCATCAAGCTTGTAGTTATACTGTGGAATCAACTCTGATGAATCAGATAAATGATGTTTTATATCCTGTCACATGAAAAGCAGCTTTCCTTCAGAACTTCACATTATAAATAGCTTCCACTGGCTTGCAATGAAAAGCACACTCAAATGGCATATTCATCCAGCATTTTAAACAGGTTTCTAAGCATTCTCCTTTTCCCTCTCTCTCCACTAAAAATTTTGAACAAGCCTTGGACAAGTATTCTTGTTGCTTTTAGTTATTTAGCCAATCAGCAAATATTCTTCATACTTTGCATTAATGGGTGATGATCAGTTGCATCAATATGGAAGAGCAGGTACACCAACTCAAAAATAATATACAAGATCACATGTAATATTTCATCACAAGGACTCACCTCTGTACCAAAATCCAAGAAAACAACACTGCTCCAAAGAACATTCTACACGTAAATATTACTCTTAGCAGCAACGTAATTTGACAATCATGAAGTCCATTTCCTTTACAAACATAAAACTTTACAACTCTGACAAGAATATAAGAAGACTAGCATCGGAAGCACCTACATATATTCATTTTATATATTACTATTAATGTTACATTTAAATTTGCAGTCATATCAATCCACAATCCATGTCACCTAAACCAGCTTTTAGGAATATTATGGGGCTTCATATGGAGACTGGATCTGCTCAGTTTCCACATTTAAAATGTAATTCTCAGCTGGGTGAGAAAAAAAAAAACAAATATCACATGTTACGATGTTTCTGAGTAACTGCCAAAATTAGATCCAAGATCTCTTGACAAACAATGGAAGAACTAAACATTAACAACACTAACAGAAATACTCAAACTGTAATAAACCTATATTAATTATTGTTAATTACTATTATCTATTAATGAAGTATGTCACATGGCATATAAACCCTATCAGCAACTATAATAGGATGCCTATATGTTGCTTTATCATCATCCCATATATTTGAATACAATATCATATTTTAATAGCTATCTTCTTCTTTTTCTGTACAAAGTGGCATCAGAGCAAATAAAATTCCAATGTTCATTTTTGCTGCAATCCAGAAAACTTAAACCCTCTGAAAAAAAACTTGCAATTGAGCTTGTTTTCTGGCCTGGTAAACAAGAGAAAGACAGACTTGTAAAAGGAACAAAACTCATTTATGCAGAAATTGTCCATCAATTTGGCAGTGTGTATTGTGTTTAAGAACAATGACTTATGTTTGTGTAAAAATGAAGTTACCAGTAAAACTAGGACCTGTATATCCTCGAAATCTGAAACCAGCATAAAATTTGTTCAGCCTGTGTTGCGGACCTGTGTGAAGAAGCCAAAATCCAAGGGGACGGTCCCACACAAGTGGGTACCCCTGTTTAGTCTAATGAATCTATTTATGGTATAATTAACTACACTGACTAACACTGCAAAGGTGTTACACACCATACTGTCACCTTTTTAGCATCTATATAAGCATGACCTATTTATTGCTGTAACATCATCCTGTACATCTTTGATTATTCAATACAATATAATATATTTTCATATATATACCTTTCCTTTCTCTGTACCAAGTCCTAATTAGAGCCAAAAAAGAAAGGATCTTGAAATATCTTGCAGCCAACCAAATTTTAAATCTTTGCCAGCTAGCAAGCAACCCCAATGAAATTTGTAGGAATAACATAAGGCCTATGTGCAATCATACCAGCCTGAGAAACGGGTGTGTCTGCTGTAGAAAACTGTAGTAATTCTGAAGGCAGCATTCAATTTTGAAGAGCCACGTCTTTGTGAATAAGGTTTATAAACTCAATAGAAGATTGATAAAGTTTCACATAAACTTTGTTGAATGGGATCAGCTAAATGGTAAAAGCAATGCCACAGGTTCAAATTCCTGGAATACATGATAAAGCCAGCTCTGGCAGAACAGTCAAACAAAACAAAGCAGCGCATTGGTTTGGAGAACATGAAGGTAATTTCCAATGAGAAAATTTTCATAAAGACAAAGATCGGTGAATTTTTGGAAGTAATTTAAAGAGATGAGGGGATTATTTTGAGTCAACCTTGGGGTCAATTAATAGGCTTTCAAACTAAACTCTTCATCTGATGAACTTTATCATCTAATTAAATATGTAATTAGTTGATTGATTAATCACTCTTACCATTGAAAATCTTATTCCGGTCCAAATTCATATAAAGGTGTATTAACATAGGACTAGGTATTCGACATGCTATCCTATGTTTTCGCTTTAATATAACATTGGTTCCACTATTAGGAAGGGAGGGCTCCAACAGCTATTTTCCAAGACTATCTCTGTAAATAAATCAGACTTGTATTCCTCTGCATCATTCTATTCTTCTTCTCTCCTGATGATGGGTCCGATGTTTAGACCCAAAACATTGAGTTACTCCAATTTCTTTATTACGAGTTTTCCCAGAAACTGTGGTAAACATATGACATGATAGAGTATTGAAATTGGGTGAAAAAAAAAAAATACCACATCCAACTTATTGGGTGTGCCATACACCAATGACAGGCTAAGTGTATGTCCCAGGTGAATTTAATGGAAGAGATACCCCTAGGTTGCACATGTGATCCAAAGGTCACGAAGCAAGGCTAATTTACCAATAAGAAACAAAGTCACAAAATTTATTAGAAGTTTATTATAAGTTAAAAAAAATCTTATATATAGCATACAAAAAATTTCAAAGGAAAAATATCTTACCGACGGAAGGAAGAGGCGGTGAAATAGCAGGAAGCAAGGATTTCGCAAGGAAGTTGTGAGGTTGACAACATCTAAAGCACAGCCTTTGGGCAGCAATGTAGAGTAGAAAGAAAAACAGTGAGGAAGGGCATCCAAATAACATGGAGATATTTGGGGGAAGAGAATCAAGTGATCATGAATATCGATCTATCACTGGAAAGACTCAATGAAGCTCAGGTTAGGAGGAACTTCACACTGGAATCAAAGGATGAGGATAATATGAAGAAGGAAAGGTAACAAAGGAAGAGGATATGAAAGTAATTTCTCCAGAGGGAAACATATGAACAGTTAAACTTGGCGACATACAGATCCAAGTAACATAAGAGGTTCCACACATCCATATATAGATTATGCAAATCTAGAAAAAGTCATAGAGGCAAACATATGAACAGTTAAACTTGGCGAAGTAGAGATCCAAGTAACGGAAAAGGTTCCACACATCAATATAGAATATGCAACCCTGGAAAAAGTCAAGACGATTTGGAAGAGAAAACCGTATGTGAATCATGGGTGCATGGCCAAGCATTGATGATCTGAAAAAATGGATGGGACAAAAATGGAAAACTTTCCCTGGGCGTGAGATTAGATTCTTAAAAAAAGGAGTCCTTCATGTCACCTTCCACAGCACGGAGGACAGGAACAGAATCTTCTAAGGTGTGTCATAGCTCTATGGAAATATATGTGTGTTTCTAAGACCTTGCACCCCACTTTCCAATCCATATGAAGAACTCTTTTCTAAATTCCCACAATGGGTAAGGTTATATAAACTCCCCACGGTGTTTTGGGATGAAGCTGTCCTCTCTCGAAAGGCTAATCAGATTGGAAAGGTGATTTGTGTAGAAGAGACCACTAAATGTAATGAATGGTCTACATTCGCCAAACAGGTGTAAAAGTCAACCTATCTAAACTGATCCCACAAGCAATAAGAATCTGCTCATAATCTAGGGTATGAAGGCAGAAGATAGATTGAGTGCCTCCCATAGAGATGCTTGGACACACCACTAGAAACTATCCTAATCCCACTATTCATCCCTCAAAGCAACCCCATTGAGGCTAAAAATCCAAATATGACCCTGCAATTGAGACCCAAACAGACCTCAGAAGAGCAGAGAAAAGCCTTCAAATGGAGAAATCAGGCTACCTTTTTCTTATATTTAGAGGAACGAAGAAGTAACTGGAAGATGGCTGAGAAGCATCCCCTAAAGGAGGAGCAAAGGCTTTTATCAACTGAGATCTCAAGCTCGGGTGGCATGTCAGAGGCACTTTGTTAAAAAGAGAAAATACATGAGAAACAAGAAGGGTTTGAGGAAATTAATGCCTTGATCAGTAAAGCTATGGTAGGACATCACAAACAAAGGTCTTAAAGAGATTTCTAAGGATTGATTATCCAGTATTCTGCCCAGCCATTCTCTGGAAATCTTTGAATAGTACTCACAGAAAGAACTTCCTATCACAAAAAGAAAGGCTCGTAGGAATTACAATAAACTTGTTTCCACTCCAATTGCTAAATCACAGCTCAATATGGCTGTTAAAGGTGTAAGAGGAAGGAAACCAGACTCAACAAAAATCCAAAACATCACTCTAGTGTATTTGATTAATGGGTAACAAAGACTTCTAATGGGCCTCATTACGAGTGGGGGGAAGAACCCCGTCCCCTTGACCACACGCCGTGAAAACCTTAGTTGGAATGTTAAGAGGCTTGAATTTCTCTGACAAATGTCACCAATCAAGGCGACTATAATTGAAGAGAAGAATCCAAAAAATAGTGTTATTACAGGAAACTGCAGTCGGCAAGGAATGGTTTAATGCACTCACTAATCTCTTATGGAGGAGAGCAAGATGGGAAACAATGGAAGCCGCTGGGAGCTCATGTGGAATTGTTGTGTTGTGTAAACCAAATGCATTCCCATCATCCTCCCCTAATTCATAAATTTTATTCATCAAAGACTTAAAAGGTGGAGTAAATGCTATTTTGACTAATGTTTGTGGGTTAATGAGAATAGAGAATTAGAAACTTTACTTGGAAACCTTGAGAAGTTTAGTAAGGCCCTCTAAGGAGGAATGGATTATAGATGCAATCATCTGAGCGCCTCGTTGATATCCCAACCAATTCCGCGAGTACCCTAGCAGTTGAAAGAACCCCAAACCTCACAAGCAGCGTGGGTATCCAACCCAATATCCCATCCAGTCCTGACCTTGTGATCACTTATAGTGTTGTGTATACAATAGACAGTGCAATCACAGTAGAGATCACAACTAGCCTGGAAAGTGCAATTACAGAAGGCCTTACTATTTCCGTAGATAGTTTCAACTACCCTGATAATTCCAATAGCCCAAGCACTCCTACCTTTGCAACCACTCTGAGCGCCGCTATCATTCACTCTAAGCACCGCTATCAACCACTCTGAGCACCGGTATACCCACAAGCATTGCAAACTTCATAAATATTGCAGCCATTGCAAGAACTACAAGCATCCCAAACATCACAAATACTTCAAGCCCTACAATTATTGCAACAGCTCCAAGTGCATCAACCAGTGGCAATTCAGCAGCTACGAGTTCAAGTAACCCTACAAGAACCCACCCCATCAAAGGCGCAATGTCTCACAATTTAGGGTGCTTTGTGACGATATAGTGATACAACAAAACTACCGACCTTGAATGTTACATGGTAACATGCAATATGAAGTGGGGAACTAAGATAATCAAAGAATACGCCATCAAACAAGGCGATATCATATGAGCATTGCAAAACCGGGCTTTGGAATTCAACTGTAAATATGATATTGTCAACTTGGATCTAAAAGTGATAAAGATGCCCTAGCTTCAGAATTCAAAAGGAGCAAGTGTGCAAGTCAACTCATTCGGGATCTAAAGTATAAAATAGAATCCAAGAGAGTTTGTTTTGGAGTATGACCAAAGGTTCTCGGATGTCATAAACAAGATGGATTTCAGGTTTGAAGATGAAAATAAAGAAGCTTTGTTCGTCGAGGGCTTGCACAGCAAGATCCACTTTGCAATAGCTCATACTAAATTCCAAAGAAAAACAGATGCCATTAGGGTGGAGAAGATTGAAGATTACGAGGAGAGCATGATCGGGAATGCCAAGACAAATGCAGCATTAAGAAGGATTGATGAGCTTCAACATGGTAAAAAAGACAAGACCCTATGTATGGTGCACAGACTATAGAACAGAAGGCCATCATCGACACGAATGCCCCAAGGCTATCGATTATAGGCCCACACCCCCAACCGATGGGAGAGCTGAATATTGCAAGCTTTATAGGGTATGTGGGCATCCTACCGTAAATGCCATCTACTTCAGCATTGTGTGCCAACCGCGTTGTACATCTTCGTCCAATACTGTAATGTCCCCTTTTCGAGATAAAAATAGTTAATAATGTTCTAAGTTGGGCCCGGTCATTTCTAAATCTTGGACAACTTAATAATATTATTATTATTAAAATAAAAGGCATTTTTAAACACTTGAAGTAAAAAGAAGACTCATAGGCTATTCATTGTTTTCCCTCGGCTAAGGGGGTGAATAAAGGGGAGACTAAAATTAATAATTTAATTTTAGTGCATAGTAATTTTAATTATAAGCACTTTAATTATATATTTTTTCTAAAAAGAGGGACTTTATGGAATAAAGTGAAATCACGAAAAAGGAAAAGTATTAATTTATTTTAAATGCTAAAGTGGACCAACCCATAGTGGAATTAGTAAAGGAGGGCAAAGGCATTTAATTTTTTTGAATTAATCCCAAAGTGGGGCGACCCATTTGGGGGAGTCTTTTGGGGTTTTGTACCATCATTTGCTTATAAGAGGAGGTCATTTGGCTCTTTTTGAAATCATCTATCTCATATCAAAATTTACATGAGGATTTCAGGCTGCTACCCAACCTTTTCCACTTGCGGATGAAAACCCACCTTGTTTTCAAATTGAAGGGAAAAAACCCTTCAATCACTTGAGGATTCTCCATCCAAGGGTTTCTATTGAGCTTTAACAAATTGTCGATTGATTTTCAGCGAGTGTTTCAATTGTGAAGGGCTGCTAGGGCTATTCAGAGATTTTCAGACCTCTCCCTAGGGTGGCGACCCCTACCTAGGAAGATTGCACATTTTGAAAGTACAGCAACTCATTCTCCGTCCGCGTTTGGGTTCTTTGGTTCGTAGGAGACAGTTTTCTCTTTTTAGTGTTGTATTTGGGCTTTGGAATCTTCATTTCCTGCCATTTTTGTAAGTTGTACTTCTGCTGTCATAATTCAATTCCAGGGGTTCGGAAAAATTCCAAAAATATATGTTTTGGAGTTCCTTTGTCTTTCTTTGGTTTCAACAATTTTATAAAATATTTTTGAAGGGTTTCTACATCAATTTCCAGTTGTTTGAATGCGTTTGTTGCCATAAAAAAATTTAAAAAATAAAAATCAGCTGCCAATAGGGCTTGTAGAATTTACGGATTGTTTCCATAAAATCGAAAAAGAAAAAAATGGAGGATTTTCCAAGAAATCCCAATTCCCCAATTTTTGCCCAAAAGAGAGCATTAGAGTGGGTATCAAAGTTGTGATCTTCCCAGCCAGTGAATCATGAGAGAAACAACTAATCGACCAATGTTTTTTTGAGAAAAGTTATTACAAAGAGAAGAAAAGATAGATCCCATTAAAAAGGTGGTGATATGATTAGAAAAGCTAAAAAGGAGGAAGGAGGAAGAAGAACAATTACAATTGCTGGAGATTGAGAAGGAACTGCCCATAGAGAACTCTACCATAGAAAAGGAAAGTGAAAAGGATGTTCCAACACCAGTAGAAAAGAATTCTTCCCTTGTGATGAGGAAAGAGGAAGAAATCAGAAAACAATAACGAGAGGAGCCCAACATACAACTTGAAGGTACAGATTCTTTGCCAATAGATGATGTCTCATTGACTTCTAATGGTTGCATGTGGCAGCAAAATAGTGGGAAGATCGAAACAACAAGGGTTTTACTGGGTGAATGCAAAGAGCTTAAGATGGAGGAATATACACCATACTTTGAACTTCCAAAGGATGAGCCATTGAATGATTTTCATAACAGCATTGTGGAAGGACGTGTTAGAAGAAAATATTGGGAATCACATGGATAGAAGGGTTGGAGGTATCTCCACAACTCGCAATTCAGCAAAGGAGGGTGAGCTCCTAGTTGGCAGCCTGAGGTATGATAATGTTGATCATATCTCCGATCTGTTCATCCCTCCTATGTCACTACAATATTTTTGTCATCTTGGACAGCATGCTAAAAAGGGTGATAAGGTGAAAGGGACAACTTGTAGTAAAGAGCACATAGATCCTTTTGCTCAAAAACAAAATTCTTGGAGCATAACAGTGTGGGATCCTGGTGTTGTTCGGAGACCCATTAAGGGTAGAGTTTCTGATTTCAAAATTAATATCAGTGATAATGTCATCATCACATGTTCCTCAATAAAAAGGAGATCAAACTTCATCTTGGAGGAACATAAGAAATATGTTGTGAACACTAGCCAGTACATGAAAATCAGTGGTTGCAGCTCATGGGACAAGTGCAAGGTCTAATGACATGTCACCTCACATCCAAAAATGTTCTCAAAGCGAGCAGAAATGGAACAACTCCAAATTCAGGTCAACAAATTCAGAATAAGGTTGTTGGGTCCAAATTTGATGTCCAAGCTATGAGTGCATATGTTTTGGTGTTTGGAGATGACTACCCTCTAGTCAAGATCCATGGTATGCTAGATAAGTGATGCAGAACATATCACTTATTCAACCCCACAACAAGTTAGAATGACCAACTCAATTCAATTCAGGTCTTCAGTCTTGCAAATTCACACTTTTCTCCAGACTAGGAAACTTCTAAAGATGTATTTGGACCCAAATGCTCAAATTAGTTTATGCAAAGCTTGAGACATGATGTCCGTCCTCTTTCCATGCCAGAACAATCATCAAGTTAGATGAAATCACCAAAAATCATCAATTTGCTTACCTAGTTCAAAACTGACCCTTAAGCTTCTTAAGAGCAATGCTTCTAGTGAGTTGGGAGATAGAGCAATCTACCAGTAACCCGAACAAACTAAAACCACCTTTGAGTACCCTTTAAGCTCCTTGAGGTGTGGGTAAAATATTTTGGTTCAACTCCCAATGTAGACCCCTTTTATTCAATGTCTCTCTTCTAGACCTAATCCTTCTCTACTAGCCCTGTCCAAGGTGAATTTTTGACATATATTTTGAAAGGATGGCTCAACAAAAATGATAATGACCTTTTTGACTACCCGTTGGGCATAGTTTCATTGTACAAAATTTCCGGCAGTTTTCCTTTGCAAAAAGTTCCCAAATTTCACTGTCCTAGCTCCCTAATTAGGTCTCTTCTATTCATCTACAGCCATCTAGGGAGACTGTCATCAATTTCTATGGACTGAACATTTCTTGGTAAAATGCTTCTTGAATCCTGTTATTGGCTCTAATTAGATGGTTTCTTGAGAAAATTAGCCTTTGAAATCAGGTCTAGGGTCTTCAAACTGTTTTGTTTCACCAAACCCTACTAGGGTTTCACTGTGAACACGAGAGGACAAATTTAATTATAAAATCAAACTATTTCTTTCCTAAGGCTTAATTCCTTTTTCTTTAGTTCTGGGTTATCTTTTAGAAGCTGATAAGATTGACAGCAAGGTCCTTCACTCATCAATAACAGGAATGAAGTCCCAGACCTACCTGCCCAATCTGCTAAAACAGGGGATTTCAAGCTCTTAGGATTTTTAGAGCTAATCCAAGTCTTGACCTTCGTTGTGAATAGATTACTAGAGATTTTTTTGAAATCTTACCTGTGAATTACACTGACTGTGCCAACAGTCACCTTCACCGTTCTATACCTTCCCCACCAGATGCCCAAATTTGTGTTGATTGTGCTACATACCAGGCTGTTACAGAGTTCTTGAATCATACAAGTCAAATCAACCTTAAAACTCTTGATCACATCATACAAAGATTCAAATTAGCAGAGTTATACTCTTATCTATCTTCAATAGTCCTTTCCCACTCTAAACATGTCCTTTTCAATCCTTAAAGATCATACACAGATTTAGAAAAACTAATGAAACTGTTTGCAAACAGAACTTCCCTTCCAACTACTTCTTGGAGCTCCAATATCTTCCTTCATTCTAATCATCCTCATAAAAACAGTTACAATCATGTCTTGATACCTCCCTATACGAGTTTCTTCTCATAACCATCCACTATGGTTAAGGACAAGGACATATGGAGGTTGCATTCTTGTAAAAGGAGCTAAAACAAGGTTTATGAGTTACATGACCAAACCCAAACATCATGAAGAGACTACAATGACTCATAAGGAATACAACAACATTAAACATGCTTAAAATCACTTGTAAGACCCCTACACCTTCCTAGAAAACCAAAATTGGCTCAGCAAATTCAAATATGCCAAAATCGAGGGTAAGTGCAAAATTTGAATTTTTGACCTCTTGAGCACATCAAACCTACATGAAATGACTCCTAGGGACTCCTAAGGACTCTAACAAGCCAAAAATTGTTATTAAATGCCTATATAGGTACTAGGAGTGATGCTCCTGCATCAATAGGACAGAAACATTCTTCTCTCATCGTGTTTTTGATTCAGCCGATAAGCATGCACCTAGGAGGTATTCTAAGAAATGTGTTGAGGTCAAGGACACAATTTGAAGTTGTGGGCCTGTACATTCTTCAATTCAAGTCCAAGATTGTTTTCTCGTATCGAATCCGAATGATCTTTTGAGGATCAAGGTAAATGTCACTATTGAGTTCTCCATCTCTTACACTTGGCATGAAAGAAGAATTATGAAGAGTCATATCAAATTTGTTGTGTATTCTAACAACATGATGAAGGATGAGTCACTACAAAAGGGCTTCATCAGTCCTTACACCATAGAGACACGACAACTCTTCAATGCTTGGGGAGGTATAAGGGGTGGACACAAGGTAAGTCCCACACTTTCAATTTTAGAACAACAGTCATGCCATAGAGATTTTCAGCTCCTAACTAATAAGCATACTCTTGGGAAAAGTCCTTCCATAAAAGTAGATGTAGAGTTCATGAATTCAGCGATTGGACGTAGTCAAGATGGATGTTATCTTGCTGTCCAAAGCATTATAAGTCAGCATGACATTGGTGGTATGATTGTGCGTAATAAGAGCTTTAACTTATGGGTTTTGAAGTATGTTGTCTCAAATATTTTCACCGTTGTTATCCACATTTCCAGTGGGCCCAATAACTTGTTTGCAATCACACAATTGAGTTCAATCATAAGAGGGGTTCCAACCACTATCATTCTGATTTTGAGGAAGGAAATTCAAGGCTACAACAGTGCTTGGGTGTAATGTCCCTTTCTCAATGCTAGTCCTCTTGGAAGACCTTGAGCCCATTCCACTTCCCGTGGGCAAAAAGGAAATGAGCAAGGGGAGTTAATGTCATGTTTTTCAGTTATTTTTGTGAGCATTGCATTCTTTTTTAGTAGTTTTCTAAGTATAGTCAGGTCGGTTGGGCAAAGGAGAAAAGACAAATGAAAAATAGAAGAGAAAAGGAACTAGCATGAGGTCGGTCCTCTTTAGAGGTATTCTAATTGATCTTTGGCACCACATCAAGCTAAACAAGGGGGTCACTTGGCTTGGAAGTGGTTATGCATCTTTTGGAAATTATTTCTCTTGGAGTTGGAGCATGTTTGTTTTCTCTCTTACACTGAGAAAACCCTCTTAGAAAACCTATTGAGAACAAAACCTCTCAATAGTGAGTTGGTTTGAAGACGAAACCCCTCAAGCTTGCAACAAGGTGAGATCTCATAAGGAGTTATTTTCAATTTTGAAAGCATTTCTAGCCCTCTCCTAGGGTGGCAACTTGCCCTAATGTAGCATTTGGGGTCTTCTAGGTCAAGGCAAAAACAAACTCAGCCATCATTGTGTTTCTCCTTTTTTTAGCAGTTGTAATCTACATTTGGAATTCAATTTGGGGCTTGGAATCCTTCATTTCCAGCCATCTTTGTAAGGGTGTTCACTGCTGTTATTAAATTTAATTAAATAAATTCCAGCTAGAATTTGAAGGCTTATTTCCTGGTTTATATTTGTTCTAAAATATTTCTAAGGTTCCTTGCATGCTTTGGATTGTGTAAATGATGCATTTTTTGAGAGATAAGACTGATGTACCTTGCTGTCATAAATTTCAGTTGGTATTCGAAATTTTCAATTTACTGTCTATTGGGGTTTGTGCAATTTCCCTTTTGTTTCAGTTAGAACCTCGAAAGGGGCATTACATTGGGGCAACATGAATGAACCTTTGGGAGTCCATCATATGAGCGGAAATTATGAGGAAGATGCAAGCAATAGAAGAGTGCTAATTAACATTTCTATAAGACATGATGAATCGGATGATGGAGTGTTTTTGAAAGCTCTTGTTTCCCTTAATGCGTTTGTCCTATGAGCAGGTCCAAGAATGGAGAAGATAGAAAAGAAAAGGCATAAGCTTCGTTCGCTCCAACATGCTCATGTATTAGAAGCAATGTAAAGAACTGAAACAAGATGATAGCATGACAACAGCAGTTGAATATATGATTGATAAGGATATAACAGCAAAAGAAACTTGCCTCCAAGTCATCATGGAGACACAAGAGTGGGAAAGTGATTGAACGAGGATGATCCCAAAAGGACATGAAAGGGGAAATCCAATTGTAGCAACTAGAGACGAGAGAGAAGACTCACAAGAGCAAGTGAAAGAGATTGAAAAGAGAAAGAAGACCTTCTCATTGGGATACCAATTGATAGAAAAGTATATGCATCCAATTTCCATCTTGAAAAGTGGGTATAGGATATGCAGAATGAAGAAGACAAGGATGAGATGGAGCAGCCGAGTTTATTATCAGCCCAAGAAAATAATAAAATAAATTGGCCCTCTTGGAAAAGAAACTCCTATTTGACTCTTGTTACAAGATTCAAGCCCCCTTCCAAAATTTAGGCCCCTTTTATAAATATGTGTATAGAGAAAAATTTGGATTTTCCACCTAGGTCAAGTTAGAGTCACCCTTCTCTTAGAAAACTGTGGGGTTTCCCTAACAAAATTTTAAAAATCAATAACAAAATTTTAATTAAAGTTTTAATTAAAAAAACTGAAAATGATTTTGGGGGCTTACCAAGGATATTCTGCCAAATATTCCCATTTTGGGGATGTATTGGGGATGGATTCCCATGTTCAAGGGACAAGTCACGAGGATGAATTAGAGACGGAACTGTCAAGTAGGTGAATTGGATTGTTGTCGACGCTTTTCGGAGTCGACTTAGGGGATACG